>JAQGAK010000984.1:0-44258 GCA_034696945.1 Lipothrix lubbocki
ATTACGGACGGACGGACGGACGGACGGACAGACAAGCGCATCATTGCATTAGGTCCGCTACGCGACCCTAAAAATGTTGACAAATTTTCGACAATTTGAAAAAATCCGATGTTGCTCTAGCGCTTGTGATTTCACGAAATTGTAAAGTATGCTAAGTTTTGTGTAATTTTATTTAAGCAATGATAGCATTGACATACTATGCTATTACATGAAAAACCAGTGGAAAGCTACACATTAAATGCGATTAAATTAAAATTTTATGTAAATTTATGCTTGTGATACAAATTCAGATACATACTTATATATGAACGAACAAAATTTTATTCAAGTCTAAAAATTATGTGGTATTTGGTTGAACAATCGACAAGTAAATATGACAGACACATTATAATATATGGCGAACTATTACAATTACCCTTTGTTATAACGTCTCTAACCTCAAAGTTATAAACGTCCCGGAGGTTCACACGATACAAAGAAATTAAATAGTGTGTTAAATAAGGTATTTTTTGAAATCTGGAGAAAATGTGATTGGAAGCACGTTGTGCTACAATCAGAGCTTTGGTATTGTAAATATAAAATTATTTAAACAATTTAAAAAACCATAAATATTGTTCACCGTTTTAGCAATGAAGATCAATGTATAGGTAAAAATAATTACATGAAATTTTAAATTTGTGTGCAACAGATAAATTTTAAAGTCACTGATTTTCGTAAGTCTTCGAAACTCAAGACATGCACTCGGCCTTATCATATCTATCTTCCATACACAATTTTTGATTGACTAGAAATACAAGCAAATTTAATCCACTATAAAATTTTTACCATCTTGAATAAACCCTTAAATTATATTAAATTTTACAATAGTTCAAATCTGTACGATTTTTATTATACGATTCAAAATTACAACGATCGAATCGGAATATTTTAGAACCACAATGTAACTGTCATTATTGACTGTATATTTTTTTTCCTTTATGATCTATAGTCCTGTACAATGAACATCATACATGTCTAACAATTAAATTTTCTGGTTTTCACACTTTAATATATAGTTCATGTATACATATATGCTCATTAGTTTATATTAAAATTTCACATGTTTAAAATTTACATAATTATTGTACACATCCAAAGTTCGATTACACAAAGTACAACTTACTAAATTACATGCTGAGTAAAGATTTAACTATCTAATAAAGCTGGATAACGTTCATAATATTATATACAACTTACTATAGTAAATTATTTACTATATGTATACATTTTTTACGGATTTCGTTTTTACAAGCGACATTTAATGACTCCGTGAAGATCTTTTTTTTCATTTTCATCAGTCTTAGACTTTGTTGTTCCATCAGTAGCTTCTACACTCACATTTGATAAAGAATATTGATCATGCAATAATAATAATTTACATCTAACATATTAATTTATTATTAAACTTATTAATGTTTGTCAGGTCAAACTTGAAGGAGTTTACAACACTGTCGCTATATAAAGTCGCTTTATATTTGGAGCTCCAGATGTAACGTTTTATACTTTAATTTTTAATTTATTATTTTAAGTCATTATCTCGCATCAGAGAGCATATAGCTTATACATTTTTAGACGAGCTAAACTTTTCATTTATACATACAATAATATTTTTATATTTGTTATGAACCAAGATGGCAAATAAGAGAGCATTATTACATAATATTTTAATGCTATATACGTAGTGCATAATATATAATGTTATGTTACAAATAAATACAGAAGTCCACAAAAAATCCTAAACTACATTATTATGTATAGAATAGAGATTGCTTTTTGGTTGGCATGATCCGAAAATCTTCAAGATGGGTCTTTGGGTTTAGCAGCGAGTCCCAACATCATTTTCGGAATCAGATGGCGGGTCGAGCGCTGTGTGGAGTGTGAGTGTCACGTTGCAATTAAGACTGACGGCTGGATAAAACACTCCATACAGATCTGTGAATCCCACTGGACCCTACAAATATAATTTAGAGCATTAGAGTCCAAGAATTGCAGTGAAGTGCTTCTGTCATACAAATCTACATATATATAGATAGAATAGATACATGTCGCCAGTGAAGTATCAAAAAGTACCAAATTTCAGTGTACAAGGTATAGAAATTAGCACTTTGGGATCCTTCGCCGACGATCTATCCATTACTATTATATATCTCCGATTGTCAATTTATTGAATTTATTCTATCGCACTCACTTGTTGTTCTTCATTGACATAGAAAGTAACTTGGCGCTGCTCCAGGTCCAGGAGTACTCCAATTGTAGATCCCGGTCCGATTCCTCCTTCAGTCCGACAAGAATGTACTCCACAGTGAATGAACCAAGACCTCTGGTGGTCAATGTACATTCCCCAGCCTTTGTCATCTTTACCTATACACACACAAACAAACAGTACAAAAGCCGTGAAAAATTTGTCAATTACCATTAAGTTCACTATCAATCTCTTATGTGTTTGTATGTATTGTTAGGTTCTTAATAGGTATTGTATTGTTATATAGTGAGTAAGCCGATCGAGCTCATGGAAGCTTTGTCGGAAGCGGAAATACAATCTCATTCTTTGGGCTCTGTATAGAAATAGAAAGTCAAAGGGATGTAAGTAAGTATAGACTGTCGCAAAATCAATGATTCCCGCGTGACGTAACGAAATTAATTTAATTAAATTGAGTAACGGGCTTTAGTTCTTTCTCCGTAAAAACCTTTTTACTTGGTCAACTCTTATATTGGGAAGAGCAAAGAAAGGAGAAAGCCATTCGCTTTGCTGCTTCTCTATGGGGTAATTGAATCAGACAAGTGGTTTTGTTTGTAAGATGGATTGTCTTGGAAAATAAAAGAAAGGTCGTAGAGTGGTCAGTGAGTGCACCGTAATTCATCTCAATTACGGTTTCTTCCCAGTTCCCGCCGACACTAAACTCCTTTAACCAAATTGATTGATAACATTAATCAGCAAATTTGTAAGCATCAATCACCAAGGTTTTAGAGCTTTTAAACTGTTAGAGCTATAAATAGTCACGCTTAAGATAGGAAGGTTCAAACTGTTTTCCCAAAATCTTCCGCATCAAATATAGATTTTACTACTGCTGGAGCTTATTTAGCAATGCTCTCAACAAATCCCAACATATTTTTGTAAATTTATGGGATGACTTTCTCTTTTTTATGTAAGGAAAATGAAAGATTAGCTTTAATTAAATTGAAGACTGTAGTATATTTATATCTTTGGATATCTTTATATTTTTAGATATTGTACATCTCTTACCTAACATTTCATCCTTAGACACATCCATCCTCGCAATACCAAAGGAAGGATCCGCACTAGCATCATATTTATCCACAATATACTCCCAATAATGAACTCCTCTGGCGAAGCCAACGCTCCCAAGAACAACTCGAGGTTCGTAGGAATCAGAGGTTGCCGTGCAGTTTTCGTTTGCCAGACGAACGCCTTGTGGGACCAGGGTAGAATCAAAGGTGAACCAGGCAACTGAAAAATCAAAGTCAGAATTTATCGGAGGAACTTAATTCTTTCAACTATATACTCACTACATTTCTTCCACTTACTGCCAGGAAGAAATACAAGAGCCCATATAAACATATTGAAGTAAATTAAACAAAGGATTAAAAACATGGAAGATATGCATCTAACTAAAGTGTTATATATCTGTCGATCTTTCAAGTGTCATTTGTGTCATTATCTATAGAGATATAGCTTTTTGACAGTATCCACAATGAATACAATGTATCTGTCCTGAATGTGCTAGACAATTTCCCTTTTATTTATTCAGTTCGAGATACATTGGAAAGTACTTAAAAGGATATCGGAGATACTTGAACGTGGCTGCGGGACTTTATATTGGTGCGGGTACAATAGAGCCCAGGTAATGAATAATAAATCTAAGGTACACATATATACATGCATACATAAGTTCCAATGCTTTGTCGAACCTACAGGTAGGGTTGGAGATAAAAGCTTGGCTTTTAATTCCCCCTCACACTATAACTCTCACAACTATTGCAACATGTATAGAGAGTATAGAAACATACTATAAATACGAGTATGCACGTTTTCTGTCAAAAAGATCTTTAGCGTTATAATGAGTACAATGTGCAATAAGGTATGACTCAATCCGAGAATTCTCTGGTTGAGTGAAAGCGAAGGTGAATCATCCACACTATCCAACCCTATACTTAAAGTTTTTATTAAATATTTTCCAAATTTCCTGCTTTACCGCAGATGAGTATAAACACGTCAATAAATCTTGGATAATAGCTACAAAGCATGTGCTTGCATGTATCTTTCAGTTTTTGTTTTCAAAATCAAGTATTATGGTTACTGTGTATGTATAGTATGTATAGTTATTACTTATTACCTTATTACATACTGTATGAAGTATAGGTGCAATGCTACGAACACTGTAGACTGTTCATTATTACGCTAAATTTGATGAAGGGAACCTACTCCCCAAAATATTGGGAAATAATAGGTATGAAAAAAGGATCTTTGTAACAATTCATGCAGGATTAGGCAATTACCTTCCGCCGTTTGAAGACTGACCACGTCAGTGTACTCCCCCTCTCCTGTACTATTAAAAGCCTTGACACGAGCGTTGTACAAGGAATTGAAGTGAAGTCCGTCCACAGTGCAGATTGTCTCTTTCCCACAGTACACTTCCTGTAATAATAACGAACAGAAAAAAACAATCATGTCAGCAATTTTTATATTTCCCCAATATTAAACTTTTTTTTTGTTTTTGTGAAGTTATGCTTTTGGTTCCCAGCTGCTGCTTCTGCTTTGCAGCAGGCAAGGTGGCTGGCTCGCACAATTACACACAAACAGTAACTTACTATTACTATACTAATACATATTGCTGAAATGGAACAACAAGGGAAACCATGGAGGGTATAGCAATCAATAAAGGGGTAAGAGGTAGTAGATGTATGTACATGCATGTATAACAGTGGATAAGCAGAAATTGGATTAGGAGTTTCTATAGTACTTTTACCAGCAAATCCTCAACAAAATATTAATGATGATGACTGGAGAGTCAACATTTATTTTGCGTTCCGGTGAATTCTGAGCAGAATTAATTAGTGCCTAATTACCTAATCGGCATATTATGGAGCTTGTTATTAGGGTTCAGGATCAATAAATTATAGTATATGAGTTACAACAAGATGTCGATGCGATATCGTTAGGAAAATGGTCAGGTCCCCCAAACTTGTAAACGCAATACTCTTCAAATACGTGACTAAAAATGTTCGGGAAATAATTATGCAATAGAATACATTAAGGGAAAAGTTGCCAGAAAAATATTTTAGCAAGCTGATTGCGAGATCAAGCTATGTATATCTACACGTATTTTATCTTAAAACTATATATAGATATATAGTAGTACATGCGAGCGTTATAATTACGGGATAATATCTAATAATTCTCATTCCTATTCAATTATTTGCTTTGGAGCATCGTTCACCACCTAGGAAATTATGAGTTTGCAGGCTCTTTATGAATAATTCAGAGGCCCGCAGCTTTGAACAAGTTCCGCACACCGGAAAAGTTGAACTAACTAAATATTACTAAAATTATAAGCATATCTATTTAATATTCAGATTGCTTCATTACTGAATTTAGGTCAGAGCAGATACTTCAAGTCTAATTAAATTATTTACACGCAAGTTCCTGTAGCCGCACAACTGATTTATCCCTATGTTGGAGGTTACGAAATTAACGGGGGAAAACTTTACCAACAATCTGCCGCTGGATACGGAATGTTATATGTTTCATAATTAATATCAATCAATGATTTCAACAAATATAATATTCAACTTTTACGATTAGTCAACATTGATATGATGAGTCAATCCCTAAAATAAATATTATTCTTTGCCTTCCACAAATATTTTCCCCCAATGCAATCAACGAATATCTTTCGAAATTGTTATACAAATATTATTTAAAATACAATCGTTCATATAACATCCAAACCTTCATTTTTTATTTCTGTAAAACACAAATGTAATCGCTTGACGTCAGGACAGGACGGACGTCTCAAAGGACAAATAGATTTACAAAACTTATTAAATTTTTCTCTCTATTATTTGCTTTGTCGGTAGAAAAAACTCAAGTGTCATTGTATTATCATGACAGGACACGATAGGAATAGGAGGGAATAATAGAGTGCGCTTATTGAAAATAAAAAGGACTGACTGTCAAATCAACACTACTGTATTAGAGTCGGAGGGATGTCACAACAAATAAAGAAAATTAACGCCAGTTTAAAGACAAAGTGGATGTAAATATTAGATACCGGCTCCTTTCAACGTTCACGTTCACAATCAAGCAAAAGCATTTCATATACTTGTAGTTTAATCATATGCATATGCATACAGTAGTACATATACATATGTCAGCTTTTTTGTCATATCCTCCCCCTTTATAGAAACTTTAATGTAGTGACTCCTCGTCATCCGTAAAAAGAGTTCTTAATTTAGTTCCAACAGCTCGGAACGACCTTACGACTCATTCGGATAGTTAGATTTACATTGATACATGACATAGAAATCTGTAGTTATGTATATAAAATAGTAACTATGTACAAAATAATGCTACTGATACTACTGAAGTATCTATATGTAGTATGTAGATACTACTGAAGTATCTATATGTAGTATGTAGATACTACTGAAGTATCTATATGTATGTAGATACTACTGAAGTATCTATATGTATGTAGATACATACTACTGAAGTATATATAAGTATGTAGATACATACTACCGAAGTATCTATAAGTATGTACATACTACTAAGTATGTGGATACATACTACTGAAGTAACTAGAAGTATGTACATACATAAAAAGATAGCATGAATACTAAAATACATACATGAATTATTGCTGAGAGATTAAAATCTACACGAAATACTAAATCTGTACACACTACAAGTACAAACATATCTAATATGAACTCTCATAGTCAAATAGCAAAAGTTGGTGCTTTTCTGATTCATTTTTTGAAGTAGATTCGTCGTCGAATCCGCTGATGTGACAAGCTTGTAGTATAATAATGGAAGCTGGAAGGCACACGGCAATGGGCCCGGAGAAGGAAAGGGGATGGAAATGTTTATCTTGACTATATACATGGCGAGTGCCCAACAACCCCATTTTGTGCGCCTAAGTAACACTATACGACAATAAAGTTAATCTTGTGTGTTTCCCTCCTCTGTATACATACAACATTATGGACTTGATACTTTTAGCTCGAACGGACGACGCACCAACAACTACGAACGCCAGACTTCATTATCATTGTTGATTAATAGCTTTCCAAGTTTTCACTTGCCGGATGAGTGCTCAACTTTCTAGGTCGGATAAAAAGAGAAGGGATCGAAAATGCAAGTATACAGAGTATATAAGTACATTTGAAACCTGGAGTTTGGGAAATGAACGCACCCCACGCCACCCTAATCATTATATAGTAGTAGGTTCATTGGATTTTATAAACCCGGAATCGGAAAGCTAGCCTGAGTCATATCCTTTGCTGAGAAGCCATCTCCTATCAAGTCCAACCTCTCTGATTAACTTTGAAACCATCGAGGGGGAGGCTTGCATCAGCTTTAGTTTAAGTTTCAAACGGATAGATTTCATTCAGATCAGGCTGGCTTCAAACATATAGCTTTCGTTTCAAATGATTGCAATCTTGTAAGATTTCATTCGAAATTACTTCAAAAAGTTTTTTCAATCTGCAATTTGTTGGTTTCTATTTTCTCCTCTTGGAAAATAATTTTGTCCAGATACCATAAATTTAATATTGCAAAGTACAATAATTTAGTAACCATCTTACTGATTTTAGTATCAATTTTCCAAGGATTTCAGTATCAGTTTTTCAAGAATTTCCGTAACAATTTTTCAAGCATTTCAGTATCATTTTCTGAAGAGTTTCTGCAACAATTCCTCCTTATATGTTTGATTCCAACAGATCCCGCAGCAGCGCAAATCTAATATGATACAATGACCTACAAATAGAAAATAAATGAGGGAGGAATGAAAATACGAATTGATCTTGTAGATCTAAACGTGCGTAACTTCCACACGTCAACCTTTCATTAGAGCGATAAAGATTGTGCAGTACTAGATCCTGCAGTAATGGATTATCACGTTCTGATTTGTGACGATAATTTTCTGCTCGGGATCTCCAACGTGTCTCTTCACCTTGCCTCAACAAACATCGTCATATATCCGAATCATATTGGTGAAGGGTCCGAACGCACCAATTTCTATACCTTCAACATAGTAATTGAAACCTTTAGATCTTTCTCCGACGATATCTTCTATTTGCTTTAAAAGATATCCTATAGCAATAGCTTCACTACCAATATCTTGATACTTACAAGATACTAGAATAAATTCTTGATAGCTAGATTATAGTTGATTTATCATGACGAGAACTCCGGTAGCTTTACAAGAAAGTGAATTTTAGTAGCCTTACCAGAGTATAAAAAGCTTTTACTTGAGAAATGGCTACACTATTGCATACATACATAGGCCGACAATGAAAATTCAAGTACATAGTAACTCCAGTGAAATTGAGAATAACCCTTTAGGGCTCCTTGAAGGTTGAAGGGGTTGGTGAGGTTACTCCTTATATAGTATGGAAGTATAAAGAGGAAAGTCATTTGCGAAATGCGCCTTGCCTGGAGGTCCGCAAGTCCACAAGTCTGTTAAAACTTGTCGTTGGGAAATTGTCATGAGATGGTTTTTTTGATGAGAAATAGATGGATGCGATGACCATAAAGTTCACCTGAAGCTATTCTTCCTTCCATAGTCGCTTCATGCTTCAATGCTTTTGCAAAGATGAAAACTTATGTTGTGGCCAAACCATGTTGACGATATAGCTCATGCTCCCCTGAATGTCCAGCCAGGAGGCAGAAAACTGAAAAGTTTGACAACAAGATCTTTCCTCTTTTTTCTTTTCTGCATGCCAACTTCTACTCACTATTATATTACTCCGTGTATATCTTAACTGTTGTATATTATATATTTTTGGATGCATTAATATATTGTATATTCAATGTTCTGGATTCTTCATTCCTGTGCTCCAGATTTGCCGTTCTACAAGGTTTTGTATGTATCTTCATACCTTTCCCTCGGTTTTCTTTACATTTTTACTCTCCCTGTCCAAGAGTTTTCTTATTCTTGTCTTGTTTTTGTCCGAAAAATTCAAAGCGGACTCTGTAGTTCCAAACATCTCTGCCCACATCTTTTTATCTCATCCCCTTCCTTTTGAAGAAACCTTAGAAATAACCTGTAGACTAACATTTTCATTACCTTGATTGGAGAAACTATGTCTGTACCCTTGAAAATTGAAGCCCGCAATTTTTTAAACATTTCCTTTCCATTCATTTCTCTTCTCAGCTTTTTCTTCCGAATAGTTTCTTGGTGTGGAACTTCCCAGTGGAACTTGAACTTGAATGAATATTTTAGAAGAAGATCCTTTTTTATTTTTTGAGCTACCCGCTCGACTGACAAATCTGTCACTATAAGATTTCACCCGACTAAGCATAAGCTTTCCTGAGGTGCAGGGAAACGCACTATTGTATAGTATAGTAAAAAGCTTGAGCTGAGTATTTCCCATGTTCTTGGAAGATAAGAGTCATGAGCATACATATGGAAATGAATGCTAAACTCAATTTATGTTCTGAAAAGGAAGAAGCCCCTGCCATACGCACAATCCCTTATGAAAAATTGAGAATTTGTAGCTCCTGAAACTTTTTCCTGTTCGGCCTGATCCCATACTCATGTCAGGGTTTACACGAGTTAGTTGTACTTATATTACTATATACAATATAGCAAATGATAGTAAGTGAACCTGCGGGGAATCGCCTTGTTGTCAAAACTTTACCCCCGAACTTTCCACAACTCGGTGAAATTTATGTTGAAATTATGTTCCAGAAATTATTATTTACAGTTGGTGTGAACTTCACTGAATTTCTTCCTCCACCCCAATGGCTTTACAACTTTTGAATGTTCCTGATTTACTTTTCTTCATATTTCATATCACCGACCGGAGAGAACAAGACGATGAGATATTGTTGTTGGATTGCTCAACTTTCGACGATTCAGAATCAGACTCATATCTTCACATATAAAGAGATTCTTCGCTTTGCTGATAGCTTCCAATAGAATTTGACACTAGCAAAATTTTTCTCATGAAACTGAAACTTATCTAACTTACTATGACTTTTGCATCAAAAATATTAAATTTGTTACTGAACATGCAATTTTATATCAACTACACCAATTTCTCCATTAAACTTACCCAATTTTGCATGGAATACCAAAAGTTTTGCATGGATCACACAAATTTTCTTTTCCAATGCAGATATTTTCTTATCAAACACACAAAATTTGTATCAAACACACAAATTTTGCACCAAACGGAAAATTTGCACATCAAATACACACGAACTTCTTATCAAACATAAGAAAACTCATACCAAAGAAGCCTATTGAAGGACGTGAAAGAAGAAAAATCACAAGCCACGATCACATTTACATAGCAATCTACAATTTTGGAAATGAGGATCGGAGGACTGACAACGAAAGAGTGTTAAACAAACGGAGGCGGAAATGACATATGTCAACAAGGCGGGAAGCTGTTGACTTTGAAGTCATTTGCCACAACTGGGATGCTGTTCTGTTCGTCGTATACAAGAACTCCTGATCCATTGATGCTGTCATGTCAAGCTTGTTCTCTTTTTTCCCTCATGCTTGTATGTATTCCATGTTAGTGTGTGTGTTCATATATAAAAACAAAAAAATGAGGAATGTTGCTCGATGGACGACCCATCAATATTGCAAGTTCTTATATTGCCATAAAATGTGTACACACACATATAGTGTTGTTATATATGGAGGGACGAAAAGGAAAAAATGTGCAAAGTTTTAGGAAGAAGAGCATCAACTAGACAGCCATAACAAGTGTTCAGACCAGGGAAAGGAGCATTTCACATAAATACTCTTGTATTTTATGTCCTCTGGTTTACTATGTCGCCTTGTTCGTCTTCTTCTTCTTTATTCTTGAACAGGAACAGCCGCTATGTTTGTTATAGTAAATGTTTGTTATAGTAATCACTGTTGTGTGTGTGTGTGAGTGTGTGTTTCGTGTACAAAACCCTAAAGTCAGCTGCTGACTCCAGTGTTTATTGCCGCAGCAACAGCAGCAGCAAAGTTAGTGTCGTCTTGTGTTCCTATGGTGTATGTAATATTTATTGCACAACATTGCTTATATGTAAGTAAGAATTCTTTGAGTATAGTTACAACATGTGCTATGGAATCTTTAAGCTCCTTTATAGGCTTATAGTAATAGAACAAGCATAGTACCTAATAGAACAAGCTTAGTAATAGAACAAGCATAGTACCTAAATATAACAAGCTAAGTAATAGAACAGGCTGTACGTCCCATGGAATGTCAAGGATCGTGTAGCTAACGAGAAAACACTTCTCATGTCTCGTGCCATATAAGATCACTGGAGTTGTGTGGTATATAGTAGTTGGGAATATTTGCAGGTCATAATTCCTCTCCAGACTTTTGCTACTGCAATTTCCCCCATGTAGAAGGTCTGTGCCGCAAGTGGCACGAGCCGTTTGAGCATATACAGAATATTTGCCATCATGGTTTAGTAGATTTTGCCGGCTACAGTAATAAAATGTATACCCCGTCCCAGTTACCCGCTTGACACATTCACCGATTCGGAGGATAAGCTATATATTGTAGTATATTATGTATATCCAAGTGTTACATATTACTTGGGAAGTATCTTAAAGTACCAATTTCACTGTTGGTGAGATAGAAATTGGTACCTTAGGATCCTTAGGAGATACTTGTATACTTATAAGGACATATATTTAAGTATAAGTATATTTGTATCTGAGGCAGCAGGTCGTACCTTGAATTTTATTTACATACATATTTGGAAAATAGGATTGTGCGTGGGATGTGACAGAGAGGAATCCCTCCATTGAATATCCCATCAGTCAGTTCGACGACCCAATAAATCACTCAGACATGAGACGCCAAGTAGTATACAACACAAGCCAAGTCCTTAACTCTTGACGCTTCCTTAAACCTGAATGGAGCTCCTGAATTTCCCTCTATTGTGTTTCCGCCCTTTGAGCTTTTCCAGCTTCTAATATATATTCAGCCAAACTGCTAATAGGATAAGGATAAGGATCTTATATGGATTACTGTCTATGTTGTTTACATTTCCATATACAGACTACCCTATATATTACATTGTAATTTATGATATTGTAATTTTAAAATATGCAGATCTTCCGTAAAATTCTTAATTTTAATACGAAAAATTTTTTGAAATAAAAAATATTTCAAGTACAAATATTTCCTGTAAAAATACATTTTGTACCAACTACAATTTGAAAAACAGTGTAATGACGATTGCAAAAAATGTATAAACTCAAAATATAAAAGTTTATTCAACGAAAACACTTTAGAAGAATTTTTATACTTCTATATTTATATTGTTATTATACTTTATATCTATACGTATACCTATATTAAGTATCTATATGTATATACTACAGGCGTACAATAAGTTCCAAAAAGCTCACTCTCACTTCTTTTACGACAGCCTTTTTTTTACAGCAAGCTGCTGGACTTATTGTGAGAAGTAGATTTTTACAAGTTGAGCTGGCTTTAAAAAAAGTAGCGAATTTTCTGCAACTTCCTTTGAAAGTAGAATATTAAATACAAAATTACTCCCGGGTATTTACGGCCATCTCCTGCTGGTATTTTAGTGAGTGAATTACTTTCTCGGCCGTCCGCTCTCTCTCTCTCTTTCTCCTTCTCTCTCTCTCTCTCTTTCTCTCTCTCAGGCTGCCCATAAAAATCCAATGGATGCAAAGTTCAGAGCGGAAATCATTTCAACGTCTTGAGCATACGGAGTGGATCTTACAATTCTATTTCTCCTTCATAATAGTATTCGCGTTCACTTTCTCCATGATGCCCCTTTGCTCCTTTACGATATTCCTCGTCTCCTTGTAGATATTCCTCTATAGTTCTCTACAATATTCTTCTTCTTTTCTACAATATTCCTCTAGTTCTCTACAATATTCTACTCCTCTACAACATCCTACTTCTCTACAATATTCTTCATCCCCATCCCCAATACATATACATATAATAGGGAAAAGATAGGCGGAAGAAGAAGGAGAATCGTGGAAGTTACTGGGACTCTCCGAAAAGTCTCGGGAGAAGCTAATGGGAGCAGAACTGGGAGAAGTCAGAAACATTCGGGAGAGTTCTCACAACTCATCAATCTCTTACGGAACTGGATGAAAAGTCAAAAACTATCGACCATCATACTGCCCCAAGTTTTACCTCACACGTACATAAATATACGAAGGATTTATTCCTCGCATTCGCATTTACTATCTCACCTATACGCACTATGTACAGAGATACTTTCCTTTAGCGGAGTTTGCCCTGGCTGTGAGCAAAAGAAGCCCACAAGTTCAAGAACTTGGCCATTATTATACTTATATGAGTTCTAGAGATCTGCATTCTGTATATGGATGAGTTATGAATATTTTTGGAAGTCGTTTCTGTCGATCTGGCATTTTGGCTCTTGTTTCTGTGCATACGATTCTTTTACGTATGAATTGTATAACTAAAGTAGGAATAGCATATGAAATAGTATACAAATAAGGTGTATGTATGTATATATACATAACATATATGTATATAATAGTAAATATAAGTACAGACAGCCAACATAACGCCATGTTTTTAACGACCGTTCATTTATTCCCATCTAACTTTTTACTGTTTCCACATTGATTTCTCGTCCTCCTCCGTAACTCCGCTCAACCTTTCATCTTTCTTGACTTTTCTTCCCAGATTTCCCTTTTCTGCAAAAATTCCCCGCTCACGCATTGTCGGAATGAAAGGCTCATCAGGAGGAAGTTATGTACATTCACACAAAAATACGACTGATTTAAAATACATTCTTTATCGTACTACTCTGAATGAAATCCCAAGTTTTGTGCGGACAGATCAAAAGCTCAAGTAAAGAAATACATACATAAGAATAAGCAGAAACTTTGGTTGCTGAACCAAAAATATGAGGATTATTACTATTATTATGGTAAAATGTTCTGCTGGGGCTGGGAAAAAAAGCACTTCGCAAAAGTGAAATTCACATAGGGGAAATATATAATTTTTTTTTAGCAAGAAACTCTTCTTTTCTCAAAGAATGAATAATATGGAGAAGGCGTAAGGGCATATCCTCCAGGGAGTCTTGGGGAAGAGCATTTCTGAAGGAGGAAAGGACGACAATGCGTAGATTGTTTGGGATAAAGGACACCTCTGACAATAATTTTTCTTCGTCACTGCTACACAATCCAATAGCTTGGCGCACAGTGATGGATTGACCAATTCGCAGGGCGACCCATAAGAGTTTGGCTCAGAGGCAATGCCAGGAATTTCGGGAAGAACTGACATTATTCGGTTTGGGTACAAAAACTGTTTACAATGTTAGCACTTTTTATTAGACAGAATTACGAAAGTTTTACGAAGAAAGGACGATATTTTATTTTTAATCGTTATTGTATTGCTATTTTGAATTAAGATCTTGTGTAAATTATTGAGGTTTCGATTCATCCACAAATTCAGGAGAATTTGGGAAAAATAGAAATTCTGAAAAATTCGGGAAAAATATAAATTCTGAAAAATTTGGGAAAAATAGAAATTCCGACAAATTTGGGGAAAATATAACTTCCGAAAAATTTCTTAAAAATATAAATTCCCAAAAATTCGTTAATTATTTTCTGGTTTTCTGAAAGAAATTCGTCAAGTCGTGGTGATGAGGAGGAATGGAAGATAGAGAGGGGATGAAGGTGCATGGAATGAGATAAAAGGGAGGAAAGTGGGAATGAAACAGTTTATAGCTCTCCGTTCATTCAACTATTATATTATGCAAAGGATCCGACTCCTGTTAACTTTAGGCCTTCCGTTCCGCCGCAACTAAAGCTCAACATCGTGGAAGCAATAATAAGGACGGACGCACTATTAAAAAGACAGATCCCCGACACACCATTAGTCCCATCCATAGTAGATTCCTTGACAAACAAGACCGCTGGCCTTTGTATATAACTTTGGGATTCACGGGGAATTTCACATCACGCGTACCTAAAGTATGTAGATATGCACATAGGTAGGATTTTATAAATTAAAGATATTACATGAGAGTATCAATGTGATAATTGTATGCAGGAAAGGAAGCAATTACTATCATTGCTATAGATACTGCTATATGTATAGAATAGCAATGTGTATCTATATACATATAACTTTCATATACACATATCGTCCACGAGGATCCCAAAGTACTAATTTCTATCCCTTCAACACAGAAATTAGTACTTTTTGATACTTCACCGAAGATATGTACCGCCGTATTCCCTACACAAAGCGCATAAACATCCGAAGTTAATACGCAACGTCCTTTCCCCCCTCCAGTTCATTAACTAAATTACCGGAACTTAACGAGGAAGAAGTTGAGGAGGATTTGCAAATGGCACCGGATGCTCTCTCCACCCCTCCTCCGAGCAACGCTGGAACCTGGAAGCCCTCTAGCCAGCAATTAAATTCTGTTTGAAAATTAATATTTCTGGCGCCTTTTACGCCGGGTGTGAATTTAATATTCAAATATCAACAAGTTCTTTATTTGCTCGGCTTGAAGCATTTAGTATTCCTCATTTTTGCTTCTCGTCACTGTCAAGCTCTTTGTCACGTTCAAGAATTGATCTTAAGTTTTGAAAACTAAGATTCTAATTTCCACGATTACAAGTCATGTAATAATTTGCAGTAAATTCCATAAAAATTCATCATTTACATGAAAATTCATAATTCGCATTAAAATTCAAGTTTTGTATTAACAATCATACAGGACTGCATTAAAAACATTCGAAATTTAAATGAAAATTGAATTTTAAATAGAAAATCCAGAGCAAAGCTTAAATTAAAAAGCCGATGAGCTTTACATCACTTCCCCCGTCGTCAAGTGTCAGGGCCTAACCGGAAGAAGAATGTGACGGAGGACTGTAAGATAACAAGGGAAAAGCAATCACCGGGAGCGGGTAAATTGGAAGCAAATGCGATTTTTTGTAATAATAAAAAAACACAATCTTCTCCAGCAGTACAGAAGCCGTCCCTGACACGTGTTTCCTATTCGTCTATCCTATGGAAATGAGTTGCCAGCCAGTAGGAAGTATAGGAAGGAAGGGAAATGCATTGACTTTAGTGTATTATAGTATAGTAGTTACTTACTTAGTTACTATATATCATCGGCGAAGTATCAAAAAGTACCAATTTCAGTGTTGAAGGGATAGGAATTGGTACTTTGGGATCTTTCGCCAAGTAATCGGCGAAGTATCAAAAAGTACCAATTTCTGTGTTCAAGGGATAGAGATTGGTACTTTGGGATCCTCGCGAACAGTATGTAGTTTACTTTTATACTTAAAAAAAACACACCTTAATAGCTATATCCGTGCATAAATAAACATAGATACCTAGTACCATGCTTATGCTTAGAAGAGATACTGCTTTAAGAATGATCGCGACTGCTTTTTACCATAAGTACATACTACAAGCAAAAGCACAAGAGCTTGGAAAGAGCAAGCAGTGGTGGTGTTGAGTGATGATTGCTTTTACGACCAGCAGAGCTGAGACGCCAGGACTTAAAAATGTATGACAAATTTGTGAGGAAAAGCTTATAGTAAAGTGTATGAAGAGAAACAGTGCGTATCTTCTATTCACGTGCGTTTGTCGTTTGTGTGTGTGTGCTTGTTTGTGTGTAAGAATAGGAACTTCTTGAAAGTAGCCGTGGAGAAAACCGGAAGACTCCATCGTGAGGGAGACGGATCTTAATGCAAATAAATAGCGAAAAGTTGAACTGTCGACGGTAGAAAAGTGCGTATTTACGTCCGCACGTCCTCCCTATAAATCCACGTGCTTCCACAATCTACAGAATCTACAACTTTTCTCTTCTCTCGGCGTATGGAGCAGAGCAAATAAAATGCAAATTTGTGCATTTCCATGGACTTCTCCCTATGCAGTATTTTCAAATTTGTCTTACCTACAGATATGCAATATTTTCAAGGACTACTCCTATATCGTCGGTGAAGTATCAAAAAGTACCAATTTCAGTGTTGAAGGTATAGAAATTGGTACTTTGGGATCCTTCGCCGACAATATGCAATATTTTCTTGAAATTTCCTTATATGCAATATTTTCTTGACATTTCCTTAGTATACGCAATATTTTTTTGAAATTTCCTTAGACAATATTTTCTTGAAATTTTCTTATACGCAATATTTTCTTGGAATCTTCGTATATGCAACATTTCCATGAAATTTTCCTACATTTGTTGAATTTCCTTATTCACAATACACCTATTTGAAGGGAATTTTCTTCCAAACAGTATTTTCGTTGAAATTTTATTATATGCGTACAAGTGTATACGCAAATTTTTATTCTCAAGGAGTTTGTATGTCTCAGCCAATATCTTTCTTCAATACGGACATGACAAGTGGATTTATTTGTGCTACGCGGCCAGAAGAGCAAAGGAGCGATGAAAAAAGGGAGAAAATACATAAGAGAAAAATGGACAATGTCCTCGTCATTATGATGAATAGCTTCACTTCAACAACCAATGATGAATCTCGACAACCACCAATCTCACTTTCCAAGAAGTGGTTGTGATCCATCCACAAAAGTCTCTTTGTAAGCTTCACATAATGTCTTCGACATCCTGTATTTATCCTTGTTCCGCCACAGAATCACGAAACAAATACCAAATGTTTGCTCGGAAGTCAGAATAAACTATAGAAAACTACAATAGTAATAAAGAAGAAAATTTAGCTGCTTACTATCAAAAATAAGTAAAAGAAACAACCGCACGATTTACAAAACTTGAAGAGAAATAGCTTTGAAAGCTTAACCAAACTTTCAAATCAGCAACTTTCACTGGATGACTCGATCATGAAACTCTTATCCACAACTTTGATCAAAATATAAAACATCATGAATGGATTCACGACTACTTGTTGTATATTACATTCTTGCTGTTGTCAATAAATGACCAACGACTATGAAGCAATAAGGAGACGAAATGTCTCAAAAAGATTGTCGAAAAATCGGAAATGCAAAACCCAACATTTATCACTTGCTGCTGCATTTATATAAAACATATAGTAATACCTAACAGTAATAAGTATACAAACATATAAGTAATAATCCTCTGCTGAAGTCAAGAAATGCTCCGGATATATGAGAAGCAATAAGAGCAACTCATAGAGAATAACGACGTCAGAGCTATAATCATATAAAAGTTTTCTGACATTTCAGGAATACATCGTCCATTACGATTTACATTGTTAGAACTGCCAATCGCATATTTTTCTACATACATAACTGCATATTATAGTATGTATATACACACATTTGCAAGAGCAAGGACTGGACTTGACATTTTGTACATGTGAAACTATCGGGATTCCCTGTAGCAGGATACTTCCCCGGGATTTTATGACTTGGGGTGCCCAATCCGCCGTGCACCGGTGAAGAGAAGGGATGAAGTAATCGATTGTTTTTGAATCATCTGTGTCTGTGGATGGTGGGATGTATGTGTATATTTCCTATGGGTAAAAATTCCATTTCGGACTCTCTCCCTCTCTAGTCTCTATCCGATACCCAAAGCATCAAGCTCATAGCTTATTCCACAAGTCCCGCTGGTCATTGATTGAGCAGGAGGAAGGAACATCAAAGGATGATAAGCGCTCGGAATCATCCAGTCATTATTGCTGAGTCACAGGTCAAGTCTTTTGTAGCTTATTTTTTCCCGAATGCACACTTTTTGTTGCTATCTACTATCTTCAGATATGCTTATACATATATAAGTAGATTGGTATTTATAATAATAACGAATATAACTGATCTAAATATAGTCGAGGAAGTATCAAAAAGTACTAATTTCTGTATTGAAAGTATAGAAATTAGTACTTTGGGATCCTTCGCCAAGGATATGCAATGCGGTTTTTGTATTAGAAATCCTTTGGGGTTCCGAATTACGAAAGTAACAGGCTTTCGAATATGTTTGATATCCGATGTGGACACCGATGTCAATGGAAAATCGGTGACTACATATAATAAAATCATGAATAAAAAGGGAATTTTAAAAGCATTGGGCTTCAGTAGAAATGCGTAGATCCAAAACTAGGGAAATTTCATCCCATATTTGTCAGCTTTTGTTCAAATTGTTAGTGGTTAAAAGCTCTCAGGGATTCATTTTTAAAAAGGCCGGTAATTTTTTAGGCTTATAAAAGCTAAAGATTTCTCCCTATAAATGCGGAGCTTTTACCCTTGAAAAAAAAGAAATGTTTTCCTATTATAAAGGAAGGTTTTGCTGTTAAGCGAATGAAAAAGTTGTAAGCCGCAGTAGCTTCTGGAAAATATAAAGCCTTTTATTGACTGATTTGTCTGATGAAAACTAATGAGAAAGCGGAGGTATCAGAATGGCTGAGGTTATGTGATTAAATGTCTTGAAAATAAATGACCTAGCTGCTCGGCCTTTTTTCCTTTCCTTTCCTCTTGTACGCACCACCACCACCACCACCACCAACCAACTCTTCTGTGTGTGCGTGTGTCGCGGTTAGTCGCTTTAGAAGAGGAAGTAGTGAGCGAGGGACAAAAAATGACAAAATTCCGTCGTCTGCCGTCGAACCCGCACCTATTTTTCATGTCGAGGAATAATCACTTGATGCCTCAAGATTATACCCGTCCTGTGTGTGTGTGTGTGTGGCTTCTCGCAGAAGAAGTGCGACAGCCGAATTTAGAACCAGATTTTGAAATATGATAGCTACTTTTGGGTATATATTATACACTCTCTAATACTTCACTTCTTGAGTAGCTCATATGGTTAAGCACATGAGCAAGTCAGTCAGACAGAGCGGAAAATTAATGAAGCGGAGCTTCTGCAGCAATTTTGCAAAAGAGAATGATCAGAGGATATTGCTAATAATCAGAAATGGAATACTGCTTTGGCGCACTGCGTACGGATTATTATGGTAAAGTGCCTTTTTGAGATTCGCTTTTAATTTTTTTCCAGCTATGGTAATAATAATAATTTTAATAATTATTTTGCCTTGCTAGAAAAATTGCTAATTTATGCTAAACACTCACTCTATTAATGATGCCATTCATTTATATTAATCATGATATTCATTTTTAGTAATCATGCTACGAAATGCGGACACGTTACTGAGAAATTGCAGTAAGAAATATAAAAAACGGTTTAATATTTCAGAAATAGCTGATTACATTCGTCCTTCGAAGCCGAAAAAGCAATCACAAAAGCTAAAAAGAAACGGCGGTGCGAAACAGGAAAACTCCATTAACACTCCGTCAATTTTATAGTTATTGTGTCTAGTTGAGCGGCTCACCGTGCATTAAATGGCGTCTGAAATTACAAGGTGTGAGGGTGCATGGAAGTAATGCTGGAAAAATGCAAATAATCCCGTTATTTCCCTGCTTTATTTCATTCCATGTGAATGACTGTATTCCGTATTGCATTATTTGTGTGTTTGCATCCCGTTTGTATATTTTTGTATCTCAGGGTAGAATTCTCTCAGCCCCGGTGCTAATGACATTAATACTAGATTGAGTTTGATTACAACTCGCCCCGTAATTTGCTTCCCAATGACAAACACACGCTCTACTGATATAACATTTGAGTGCAAATGGTCATATATTTCGACGCTGTGTATATTCTCCTTTACTCCACGAATCCTCACAATCAGCAACGGATCTGCTATTTCACTTAAATTTCAACAGCCCCTCAAAGCTCTTGCTACTCCAAATACATACAGGACAAGTAGAATAGTACTAAGTATACGGCTTTTCCAGGAGTATTGCTCTCCATCAAGCTTCTCTCCCCCTTTCTTTCCGTTGTAGTCGATAGTTTTTATTGCAGCATACTTCTTTTGCTGGAACTCAACACTGTCAATTTCATAACCTCGAGAGCAGAGCTCCGGAGCTGTTAATACGGTGCAAGGAGCGGGGACTGCCATTGTAATATTATGTGTGTACGTAATAATATGATTAAAGTGAAAGGGAACATTGTGAGGAGGCAAGTCCCATAAATCCCTGAATTGGCCCAAAGGCACAATACGTTTACTTCCATTCTATTAAACTCTATTAGTTAATGCGGTGATAAAACCAACTTTATGCTTGTTGTCTGCATGTCTTATTGCTGTATGTACATTGTACGAGTATGTATGTACTTCATATTAGTATGGCTGTACTTCATATTAGTATGTATGTACTTCATATTAGTATGCATGTACTTCATATTAGTATGCATGTACTTCACATGAGTATTCCTATACTTCTTTTAAGTATGTATGTACTTAGTACAAGTGTTTACGTCCTTCGTACGAGTATGTATGAACTTCATATAAGTATTCCTATACTTTATATAAGTATGCATGTACTTCATACGAGTATGTATGTACTTCACATGAGTATTCCTATACTTCATATAAGTATGTATGTACTTCACATGAGTATTCCTATACTTCATATACGTATGTATGAACTTTATATGAGTATGCACCGTCACTTTTTGAGTGTCCTTTGTCCCTACATACATCCCATGTGCACCTATGCTTGTATATGAGTAGATATTTCCTAGTCTTCCCATGTTCAATACTTGTGAGTATATGGAAGCATTTTGTGTCAAAGAATGGTTATCTTGGATATAGCACTACAGATGTACTGAAGATGTAGCAGAATAAGATGCTGCGAAAATTTTTATTGCAGTCTGTCTTCCCTCTAACAAGCCACCTTTTACATGTTAATTCAAGTGTCAATAAATTATTTACTCTGACAAAGCTGTCCGCTTCAACATGAGAATGAGCTTTTGTGTTTTTGTGTTCCTGGCAGCAGCATTGCACTTCCCATCCCATCGTAATTGACGACTTGCGTATGGCATTTGATAATCACATGGATGAAGGGGGTCCGCGGCCAGAAATGAAAAAGAAACGATGACTAACGTATTGACGCTCATATTATCATATGAGCGTTATAGCGACACTCTCAGAACTTCAGATCAATATCCATTGCCCACCCTCTGGTTTATCTTAGTGTCATTTTGCATTTTTCTATTAGTAAATTTCAATGTCATTTTAGTATTTACGGATTCCATTTCTTGAACACAGTGGGAGAACTCACATTTTCAAGATCCAAAGTTTTATTATTTTCTTCCAGACATCAAAACTTGTATTTTTGAAGATTTGCATCCTAATTTACCAAGAAGATTGCTGAAAATAGAAGATTTTCCTCCAAAAATATAAAGCAAGTCTCTGACTTTGGAAGCCAAGGCCTCAAAAACAAATGAACCTAGTAAATACGCACGAAATGGAAATGTACAACATGAAAGATGACCCCATACTGCGAGCCTAGCGTGAGAAACTGGAGCATATCTAGGGATCTGTCAGCAGTCAAGAACCTATAAGTTGCTGTTAATCAGAGTACATTGAAAACCAGTTGGACTCCATCAAGGAAGTCTCAAGAGTGAAATGTCTGTTGTCAGGTCCCGGACTCTACAAGTTCACTTTACGCACTCATTAATGCCCGTCGTTCTTCGCTTTGCCTGGAATAGAGATTGAGAGTTTGAGTGCAATAATTTCTAAACCATGCAACTGACGGAACAAACATAGGAATCGGGATATTCAGATATATATTAATGGATCCATTTTCATATATTTATTCCTCTCACACGCACGCATTATGTATACATATCTACTCTAATGTAAACACAAAAGGCGAAGAGCATTACTTGATGTAATAGCATATCATAGGATTCTTTCTTCAAAGTCTCGGATTTTACAAGATGCGAGGATGAGCGTAAAAAAAGGAAAAGGAACGAGTACGTCGTTCGTCCAAAAGGAGCGCTACATAATGTGAGTAATGATGTGATGTAATGAGATGACTTAATTTTCTACAGAATCCACGCTACAAAAGGAAATGAGCCTTTAATTCTCTTTTAATTCCCTCTTGCTGTGTGGGAATTAAAAAGAAGTTAACGTTCTTACTATATACGAATTTTCTTAGAATAAAGCGAAAGGCGATGCGAATATAAATAAATATAAATACGATGCAAATATACAAACGCGATGCGAATGTAAAGTATTCGATCACAGAATTTACAGCATCTGAAGATAGTGTACAGAATTTAACAATGCGAATTGCGATGAGAGTATTCAAAGTACGATGAGAATGTTCAAAGGACGATGCAAATGTAAAGAATACGATGCGATGGTAATAAAGAGAAAGAGATTGCAATAAAAATGATGAAATTGTAAAGAACATGAGATGCTAATGCTCAGAAATCCATGCAAATTACACTCGAAATAGAAGGACAACTATACAAAGACATTGAACGCAATGTGAATATCGATGTACGAAATCAAAGACTGTGAAATTAGGATAAAACTAATAAAAAAAGGCGCTCTTAGTAACCTAAATACTTGAATTCCCCAAAACGAATTTTGAAAACATCAAAAGAGCGCCGCAGAACATGAATATTGAGGATTCTGAAACCTTGGTGAGAAGCAAAGACGCGAGGAAATGCTAAGAAAGGAAGGGTTAAAGAGGAAGTAAATTGCGATCAGCCACGTATTATTGCTTACCCTAAAAGGTCCTCCGGCTCCGTCGTCGATCTCCAGAACATATCCTTCAACAAAGGAAGTTTGCGGCGGCTGCCAAGCCACTGTCACACTGTTATTCTCAGCGCTGCATTCTTCAGGGATCACCAAGGCTGGTCCGGGAGCTGCACAATCATCAATAACATTATTTCTCTTTACACTTCACCCAATGGTGCCGCGCGATATACTCGCGAGTATTCAGAGAACATCGTCTCGTCCTTCTCTGAGGAGTTTATACATTTTATACGCAATATACTAGAACACTCGTTCCAAAAAACCATACATCATATGCCACTTCTTATGAAATTCTTCCCTCCTTCCCTATTTATAAAATATAGAACCGGGAGAACAAGAGGAAGAGGGTTAGAGCTCCGTAGTCGCGGCTTTACTCAATAATCTGAAGGAAACCGTCTCTCTGGGAAGGACCAGTTTGAAGGAAAAGAAGAGAAGCTTTTAAAAATTTTCCCCATTGGAATTCTTCGGGAGTATTTTGTCATCCCTTACTTTTATATTTACTCGTGTTTATTCTATTCCATTATGTACGTATTAAGATTCTGTATACTTATTTAAGTATGTGTGTACATATTTAAGTAGTATGTGAGTATATATTTAGGTGTGTGAGTACATGTTTAAGTATGTGAGTACATGTTTAAGTAGTATGTGAGTACATATTTAAGTATGTGAGTACATGTTTAAGTATGTGAGTACGTTTAAGTAGTATGTGAGTACTTGTTTAAGTATGTGAGTACTTGTTTAAGTATGTGAGTACTTGTTTAAGTATGTGAGTACTTGTTTAAGTATGTGAGTACATATTTAACTATATGTATATACATATGGGATTATGTATATACATATTAAAGTATAAAGTAACAAAAATATTTGACTGCATTTTAACATCGTTACTCTTTGACTACGAAGTGTTCATGGAGTGTCAAGATTTTACTCACCGATCCCACCACCAACATTTATTGATTATTTTATCAAATTTCATGCCACTAGCTTAAAAACTCCCGGGCTAATCTTTACTATTTATTCATATGAATCCCGCTCCTAATTTATATTTACCAACCTTTATGGTATGTACGTATGTAAATACACATATATTGTAGATATATCCATGCGTGTACATAACTGGTTCTGATATATTTAGTTGCGTCTTACACTCTTTATTTACTCTTTTATCAAGTCTCCGCATCTATGGAGAACGAAGCCGATATTCCGAAAATGAATCCCACTGATGCAAAGCACCGGGATTGACTCCCGTTAATTTTTATGCCTAGCAGCCCTCGCCTGCCTTATACTCGCCGCCTCCTTTACAACCTCTTATTTACTCTAACAATGAACGCCTTTTATTCACTTCCAACGCATTAGACGACTAATTTGTATTGGCAGATGGATGGCCTATAGTATTAGAAGTTCATTCTGAAGAAAATTTCTCGATGTGATTTTTCTGTCTTGAAGCTTTTATTTTTTTTAGCTAAGCGACAAATTCTCCGTCTCGAGTTCCAGTTCATTCAAGTTCTTCATCTCGAAGCATGTTCTTCATCTCGAAGCAAAATCTCCTCGATACAAGTTCTCCGGCTTAAAACAAGTTCTTTTCCTCGAAGAACTTTGCATCATCAAGAAAATTTCCTTCTCTTTCCAGGTAATTCTTACTCTGCTTTGCAAACTTGGAGGAATATTTGCCACGGGGCTGAGAGAGGAGCAAGAAGGTGAAAGAGTAGAATAGGAACGATAGACGAAATGAGAGAAGGAAGGATGAGAATGTGAAAATGGAGAGTTGCGTAATTTCGAGACAAGGCATTAGATCGGATGAATGTGTATAAGGCTCTTAGGGAAACGGCAGATTGTAAGAAGAGGATTTGGGGTGGTTGATGGTCAGAATGGGCAATATTACTTGCCCTCTGTCCAGTTGACCAAAGATATTAGGATAAATGAACTTTGCTCTTATATATGGTATTATGGTTCACACGGGAATTACCCACTACTTCCAATAATAGAGGTATCTATACTACACTGGCATAGAATATCCCTAAATACATTCTCTCCCCTCCATTATCCTCCTATTCCAGACCTTCCCTTATTATCTTCCCCCATAGTCATTGTCTCCTACTGCTCTTAAGTAACTCCGGAGGAAAAGAAATTATCTGTCGGAGGAAATTCTTTTACTCCCTTATTCATCAAGTACATATATACGTACTTATGTAGGATATTTCAATATATTCTAGCGCATCCAGTCATTTCTTGTATAATAAACCTACAGTGGTTTCCGAAAAAATTCCGCAGCCAAATTTACGATTATCCTTGGCAAATTTGGCAAACTGCATTTGCGCTACTTTCTGCAACTTCCATTGCTAAAGATTATTGTGGATTTATTCTAACAAAAAATTATGGTGAATTTTTTTTATCATTAGAGATCATAGTGAAAGCTCTCTAGCATTAAAGATCATAGTAAAAACTCTATCCTTAAAGATCATAGTGAATTTTTTTATCATTGAAGATCATAGTGAAAGCTCTCTATCATTAAAAATCATTGTGAATTTTTCCCGACATTAAAAATCATTGCAGAAATTCTCTCCTTTTGCTAAAAACTGTAGATATAAGTTGTGTGCACATGATAAAAGCAGCTCAGAATAAGTTGTTAAAGCATCCCAGGGTATCATTTAGCAAATTGCAGTGTGAATGGCAAAAGTTGAGGGCTCTACTACAAGAAATTGTAAAGACGCTGCTAGTATTTGTACTATAGTATCTGTAATAGAAATAGGGTAGGGATGAACGAGCGTTTCGTTTGCCATTTGAGAATTTGGTTTACAACATTGTGTAAAGAAAGAAAGATGTCTGAGCAAGGGGAGAAAAAAGCTCGCTTTTTAGAGAAGTAGTAGTTTGAAAAGGTTATTCACTGCAGTAAAAACGGAGTTTTGCATTATTTGATCCAGACCAACCTTAACCGAACCGAGGGCGTGTAGGAAGGAATGTTGCCAACAAGAGGCGTCAATGCAAGGATGCAGTCAGCGTGAAATGCTTTCTGCACTGCCACGCTTTCTGGATCGGGCTGTAAGGATATACGGCGACTGGGTGATGTGATGGATAAATGAAGACAGGAGCAATTCATTGTGATTTTATATCGATGGAAGCGCTACCCTAAATCTATATCCACCATGGTTACAAATGCGTAAAAGATTTTATTTAGAAAGCAAATAATACACTTTTCGAGCAATCCTTTCTTCGTATTGAGAACCATAAAATAAATTCTTCTGCAAATTCTCATGTGAGATTAAACCTTCTCCTTTATTTTTGAGAACTTGTTTTCAAGAAAATTCTGATGATTTTAAAGGAAGCTCAATTTAGAAAAAATCCCTAAAATTTAAGAAATTCATCATTTAAGCTACATTTCCCCGTCTGTTTCCATAAATAACAAAAATAGAAATAGAGAAGAAATATCATTTTCACATATCCAGCAAAAGGACTGGTAAAGAAGTAAAAATATCCACGCGGTGTGTAACTCCAGAAATAGAATCCGTAATAATAGAAAGTTCCATAGTTAGCAGTACGGAAGATCGCAAAGTGTGTGCTTGTCGTACCACAACAGAGCCGTTCCAGGAATCCACAGGAAATAACGTTGCTGTTGTTGTTGCAGAAGGCGAAAGGAGGAATGTGGAAGGGAGTTTGAGCCATTAAGAAACTTGCGAGGATCGTTAATGGTCAGCATTTCTTAAAAGGATCTTCCACCGGGAGGACGATCCCCCTTGCAGAGATTCCGAAATGGAGGCTTGTTATTCCAAAGGGGAGAAATGAAAGAGAGAGAGAGAGAGAGAGCGGTAAGCAATGCCTTTTTACGACCATCCACTATGGGATTGCAGTGTTTACAGAAATGACTGTCATTCCAATGTGAAACAACAAGTTATGAGTGAATGCGCATCCTTTAAAAGTTATCTTTTCCTGGATTATTCTTACGAGAGCTTCAGCCCTTGATTTTTTTCTTATTCCTTTCCCCACACAGTGTTTTCTTTTCCCTTCATTTTTTCTTTCCCCATGAAACATTTAGGAGTTTCTTAAAGCACTCTACTACCATTTAATACAATGTTGCTATATAAAATGCAAGTACACGCAACTCAATAATTTTTACGCTGCACTCTGACAAAGATTTCTTGCACATTTTTCTATACTTGCAATGTTTTGTTTCTAGGTTTTCCTGTACTTCCAATGCTTTTTTGCTGAGGTTTCCTATACTTACAATGCTTTTTTTCTGAGGTTCCTTATACTTACAATGCTTTTTTCTGGAATTTCCTATACTTACAATGCTTTTTCTGGGGCTTCCTATACTTGACAATACTTTTTTCTGAGGTTTCCTATACTTTTTCTAGCTTATCCTACACTCTCAATGATATTTGCTATACTGAGAAAGTTGCTGCAGTTTTTCGTATAAAATTAACGGATCTTCCTACAACAACAGCCATAACCCACAAGCAACAAACACACAGACCCGTCAATAAAAATTACATTATGCCAACGGCACGACCACTTTTCTAACTACTGTCGTGTCGTTCTCGTAATGAGAAGAGCATTCTTTTAATTCAATCACTGTCATAAGCTTTTAGCGATAATACACATGGACCTTCTTGTTTCGAAATTACCCCCAAGTTGTTCCACTCCGACCGGAATCCCATACACGGAGACCTTCCTCGTACCAGAAACAAACCTCCCTGACATAAGAAAATGCCATACATAACCATGAAAATTCCCTGTTTGACTCCACACCAAAACATTTGGCAACGACAGACGGAATTTACAACTGGAATTGCATGGTGTTACTACACTTAACGATCAGAAAACAAGTAATGCAGAGTAACGCAGTGGAAGCGTGCTGGGTGAAGCGGTAATACTCGAGAAAGCTATAGTCTTTAGTTTAGAAACATGAATTTACACATGAATCTACAGTTTTTCCCGTTTAGAATACACATGGAACCATGAAGTTACACCGTCCTCCCCGTTTAGGAACTTGTAACTATCTAGGTATATAGTGTAGCTTCAAACACATGCAGCTACACAGGCCTGGCCGTTTAGTAAAGTTGAATCAATGTAAGTTCCACCAGTTGGGGAACATGAATCTCCAGTAGTGTTTGGTAATCTCCCATAGACTTTGGGAGAGTAAGTTGAGGTGACAAATGTTAACTGCAAGTGCAGTGACAGTCGAGCCCGGCTGACTACTCCTGCGCTCCTCCTCCTTACAAGGAAACTCAGATCAGCAAATTAACTATACTTTGTTCCTTTGCTTTGGGTTCCGAAATAATACCATAATCAACAGACGGAGGAGCGGATTTACTTAGAAATATCTTCCCGAGTAATAAGTAATCATTTGCACAGGGAAGCAGCAGTAGTGTAGAAACTAGCAACTTTCAGCAAATATTTATGCAGGAATGCGAAATCTGCAGTAACCCGCAGTGACTCTAATGCTCTCAAGTTTAATGTTGTCTTACTAATGCTTTCTTGTACATGGGTAAGCATATACGTATGTATGTATATATGATCTACACATGTATCTATATATCCACATGTACATACATACTTAGCTAACTTCAACTTATTTCAAAAGTTTATGGTCGTATTTTATTTCGCACATGCTGCTTTCTATATAGAATGTGTATCCAAATAGACATTACTTCCTATATGAGAGCTTGAAATACAGTGTATGTAAAGTATGTAAAGCAAACGTCAGGATATTATTTGGTAAATGTTATATAAGTACAAGTAATATGAGATTTTGGAAATTTACACAGAGGGAAGTTTTTTCATGTAGCCTGGCCTGAATACATACGATATAATTATAAGTACGCTCCACATTTCGGAAACGCCCCACTCAAGGAGATTACGTGTAAGCGAATTTTTTGCTAATGTAATACTCTTTGAAAGATTTTATATTAGAGAAGCCATTTGAGAAAAGAAGGATATCCTTCACTGTTAAAAATATACCAAAACCGGCTTTCAGCCTGAAGATAGCCAAGGTTTGGAGACTTCAAAATAACAATAGTTTTGAGACTTCACATACTAGCAAAGGCTTGCGGAGACTCTAAATAGCAAAAACTTGGAGGCTCTAAATAAGCTTGGAGGCTTCAAGATAGCAAAAAGACTTGGAGACTTCAAAATTGCAAAGGCTTGGATACTCCAAATAGCAAAATCCTGGAGGCTTCAAAATAGCAAAAGCATGGAGACTTGCTAGTAGACTTGCTAGTAGACTTGCTAGTAGACTTGCTAGTAGAAAGTGACAAGTCTGCAGAAATAGTTGTCCGCAGCGATTAGTCCCATTCTTATGTAGGTACTTATATATGGCACCAGTTTTTGCAAATTCTCACAGTGCCCTAAACTGGGACGTTGGGATTTACAAATTCCATGAAATCTCAAAGCATGAGTAATGTTTGCGGCTGACAAAGTCTGTCATCGGTTCAATTGCATTCTCTATATTCTTATATCTTCCAGGCAATGGATTCATCATCAGCTTCTGCTACATGAATTTGCTTCTTCACTTTTGGGATTTCCTTCTACTCCTAAGAGCTAAAGCAAAGTTCCTTACAAATAAGAACCGTTTTCATGGTGGAAGCATCTTTGTCAATTTTCATGTTCTAGTAAGAGAGGAACTACTAACTATACTAAGATAGGAAACTAGTATACTATAGATACTCCGGATATTAACTATGCAAGTGTACACGTCTGCAAGTGCATGAATATAGGAAATGGAGATAAACTATTAAGTATGCAAGTAAGTATAGGAAATTGAGATAAACTAGTAAGTATGCAAGTAAGTATAGGAGCTTGAGATATACTAGTAAGTATGCAAGTAAGTATAGGAACTTGATATAAACTAGTAAGTATGTAAGTCAGTATAGGAACTTGATATAAACTAGTAAGTATGTAAGTAAGTATAGGAACCAAAGATAAACTAGTAAGTATGTATATGCAAGTAAGTATGTATTTCCAAACTCTAGAAAGAGTTCAGGAGTCCCGCAGTTGTGAGGGATGATGATGAATGCGAAATCAAATTTGGAGTGCCAGGCCTGAAATCCGATTGTCATCACCTCTCATCACTCATTTCATTGAATATTACGCTATATTCTCCATTGTGTGGATCTTCCACCTTTTCCACACCCAGCACAGTGTGAGAAAGCTAGGATGGGGGAGCTATAACTGTGAGATTTTTCTCAACTCAACCAACAAGCAGAAAACTTGTCATCTCCAAAAAACAGGCACCACGATTAAACGACAGATTAGTCCTGACGTCTTGAAATATAAATAATATAGTTATGGATTTTACGAATCGGCTTTCAGAATTCTTCGAAGAGATTTAACACTCTGAATACTTTGAGAATCAGCTTTCAAAAAGAGGTTGGGGAATTTATAGCTTTACAAATCACTGGAGAATTGAAAGGTTCAGAAATTCCAATAAACTCCAAGAATTTACATAGCTTTCAAATGTAAATTTAATCATTTAAGTGTGCAAGAGAGTTGTTGGAGAACTTAAATTTGTATTTTTGCTAGCATTTTACTTCCACAAGTATCTTCCCAGTATCATTTTTTTTACATTTAAAAATTTTCCGTAATTTACAATTTTTTCGGAATTTAAATTTGTTCGGAAGGTTTTTAAAGCTTGCAAACTTTTTGACTGATTTTCCAAGCTTCCAAAATCTTCAAGAACTGACCCTAAATGTTGAATGCTTGAATAATAATTGTTATAGAAAGGAAGAACAAGAAATTTGCAGAGTATAAATGAGAGTAGTGAGATTATTCAGAGCATTATAAATTATTAGAATGTCTATGTCACGCAACAAATTTAACTCCTGTCCTACAACATTGATAAAGATTCGTTGGCGTTGAAGAAGAAAGGAATAATCAGGGAGGTCTAGTAATGAGAAATGCAAATAGAGCGAAACATATCTTCATTTGCGTTATGACACGTTCTTATATTAATAATAATAATAAGAAGAAGAAGGGAGGAAGACATAGAATGTTACATTTTGCATTACTGATATATTTATGTATTTTACTCTCATCCTTCTCTTTCCCCTTTGGGTTCTCCATACAAGGAATTATATCTTGGGAGAATAAGAAATAATGCAATGTACTTTACAGAATTTACATATAGGGATATATGCGGCGCTTATTATTGCTTAATACATTTGTTTTAGTTGGAAGGGAGGAGGGCCGAGGGAGCTTTTGGAGGGCTGGAGATGAAAACTTTGTGAAAATAAAATTTATCTGATGCAAGTTCAAAGAAGAGAATGAGTCCTGCTCCTTCCCTTTGCTGAGCTTGATGATTACTATACATATTATACTTTCCTCGCAGACACAGATATGTATGTAAGTTTCTTTGAGAATTTAAAATCTTGGGCAGAAATAATAATAATAATTAACAACTGCTGACGTTTCCATTAGTTTCTTCAGGACACTTGCTCCTCTTATTTCTCATTAAGGGGGGAAATTATGGAATTATGGGACAAGTGTATTCTTTAATAAATTAATTGCAAAAATGCTGTTTTCGAAAAAATTCTGCTTGGAAGACATCCTTGCTGCTTGGTTTAAAAATTCGATCAAAATTTCAAATTTGCTTTAGAATTATATTTTTAAATTAGAAATTGTATGTAAAATCTGAGATTAGGGAATAATAATGGTACTATTTGTGTTTTAATTTAAAATTGTAATTAAAATTAGTAAATGAAAATGTGATGAAATTCTAATTAAAATTAGAAAATAATAATGTAATTAAATTGTAATTAAAACAAATGCACAAATTACCATTGTAATTAAAGTTGTGATTACAAAAAATAAAACCAACAATAATTGTTGAGATTATAATTTAAAATAATGCTGTAATTACAATTATGGTAATTACAGCATTATTTTAAATTATAATTACAATATTGTAATTACAACTGAATTTAAAATGATAATTCAAATGGTAATTTAAACAAATTTAGATTACAATTGCAATTACAACTTATTTTTAAATTATAATTACAATAGTAATTACAACCGGTTTTTAAATTATAATTACGATTGTATTCACATCTTAATTCAAAATCAAAATAACAATGGTAATTTCAACTGAAATCAAATTTGTAATTACAATTGTAATTACAACTGAATTTAAAATGATAATTACAATTGTGATTGAAATTTTAAAAGCAAATTACAATGAAAATTTTAAAATTACAAGGAAAATTTAAACATTACAAGGAAAATTTAAAAATTACAAGAAAAATTTAAACATTACAAGGAAAATTTAAAAATTACAAGGAAAATTTAAACATTACAAGGAAAATTTAATAATTACAAGGAAAATTTAAAAATTACAAGGGAAATTAAAAAATTACAAGACAAATTTTAAAATAACAAGGAAAATTTAAAAATTACAAGGAAAATTTAAAAATTACAAGGAAAATTTAAAAATTACAAGAAAAATTTAAACATTACAAGGAAAATTTAATAATTACAAGGAAAATTTAAAAATTACAAGGAAAATTTAATAATTACAAGAAAATGTTTAAAATTACAAACAAAATTTAAAAACTACAAACAAAATTGAAATAAAACGAAAGAACGTTAAAACCAAATTGTACTTTACAAAAATTCAAAAATTACGCTAAATATCCCGACTTCTCAAATTTAACTGGATTTTCCATGACTAAACTGCTGCATTAAAACTGAAGAATTTTCGAAGACATGGCAAGTCATGATCATAGGAAAAAGGTTCATGTTGCAGAATAAACGTCTCTAGAAAATCCTATCTGTCTCCTTGGAAAATAAATGTCTATTCCCTTTGGTTCCATTCCTCGTTATCGCATTCAGCCCTCCACTCCATGAATCTTTTAATTTGTCCCTTTCTCCCGAGATTCAAGTCCTTTCCTCCAGAGTAATAGAGTTCCGCGAGCTCAGCCTCGTTTGCAAAAGCAAGCGCTGTCAACTCCCTGAAAATCCCTCGGTCCTCATATTTTCCCCTCATTTCCCAGCCTACGAAGAGGCAATTAGGTGAGAGACGACGAGGAAACTTGAGCATTTAAATTGCTAAATAAAATCAACACCCGCACTATTTCTTTACTTTTCCCAATTTTTTTTATTTTCCTACTTTTTATTTTATGTATAGGGTCGTCGTCAGAAATTTTTTCTCACGAAGTTTACTTTTTGTATAATAAACTATAGTGGAACGTATAGACAAAAAATCAAATCTGCATTTACTCCCAGTGAATCCAGATTAGAGAATTACTTTCTCCGGAATCACAAACTCGTCTTCATTATCACCAAATTTCTTTTTTATTTTTTAAATTAGCTCCCACAGCATGTAAAGAAATTAGAGGAAATAAGCAATGAGACCTAAATTCTAAAGTCAACAACACGGACGGACAGAAAAAGCGTAAATAATTGTATCAAAATACCTGCAGGTTTCCTCTCCTCGCCGTCTTTGGCCGCTTTAATTGAAAGACAGTTTTGTTAGTCAATTGATTTTTGCACGGAATTAAATGCTACTCATGTATTATTACAAGATACTACAGATAGATTTTGTTACACAGAAAAATTCTCTGTCGTCAAAGCAAATTTAAGCACTTTACATTATAAAAGACTGTGGATGAAGCAATGAAGAAAAAAGCTTTTAAAGCTTCAGAGACACAAGCACTTCAATAAATAATTCAACAACCACCACCGCGGAGAATCAATACACGGAGTAGTTTTTCTTTTTTTAGAAAGAAAACAAAAAACAAACTTTGACACTCCATTTCTAATCTATTGACGGATACTCCAGCGATGAATATTTTACCTGCAGCACTGAATAATTCACCTGCTTCGGTGAACATTTTAACTGCATCGCTTGATAAATTACCTGCATCTGTGTAAAATTAAAATTCATCAATGCAAAATTAAAATTCATCGATGCAAAATTAAAAATCATCGATGCAAAATTAAAATTTATCGATGCAAAATTAAAAATCATCGAGAAAAAATTCAAAATCATGGAGAAAAATTGAAAATCACCGAGAAAAAATTCAAAATCATCGATGCAAAATTAAAAATCATCGAGAAAAAATTCAAAATCATCGAGAAAAATTAAAAATCGCCGAAAAAAAATCAAAATCATAAAGAAAAATTGAAAATCATCGAGAAAAAATTCAAAATTATCGAGAAAATTTGAAAATCACCGAGAAAAAATTGAAAGTCATCGAGAAAAATTAAAAATCATCCAGAAAAAATTAAAAATCATCGAGAAAAATTAAAAATCATCCAGAAAAAATTAAAAATCAACGAGAAAAAATTCAAAATCATCAAAAACTAAGTAACCTGCTGCATCCCTAAAAAATCTACTTATGACAAAACCAAATTAAGTTGTGAAAACATGATGAGGATTATTATTCCTCTGCTATTTGAATCTTGGTATACTTGAAATGAAAAAAAAAATGAAATAAACCAATAAAAATTGTATCCACCAGCAAAGTTTGTAGCTCGTAAGTTATTCCATTAGAAATATTAAAAAGATTTTTGTCTCTTCTTGTGGACATTGGAAGTGTACAAGGAAATGCAGATGTACACAGTACACATGTCGAAATCAGAGTCGATTTCTTTTCCCCAATGCATCTCCCACTTCATGCATAAATAATGGCGAAGCCATTACCAGACCAAGATTTGGCCGGGAGAATCAAACAAAGCTGATAGCGGAGATGTACATGACGTTATTGCATTTCCTGGTTGTACATATGTTTATGCGTTCACCTACGAATTTCAAGGAGAACTCACGAAATTATTGAAGGAGATATGCAAATAAATAGAATGAAGATACAACTTGGAAAACACTCAATTCTGTACATTTACATACATGCAGCATATCTTCCGCAAAGGATCCTAAGGTACCAATTTGTATCCCTCCTATACTAAAATTAGTACTTTAGGATACTTGTGATATAAAATAATATCGTCTGTATAAATGTTTAAAAAGAAGCTACCCAAGAAAAAAGTGGATAATATGAATCCAAACATAAGCACTCCTGACAGTCTTTTCTCATGCAATTGCCGTTTTTCAAATTTAACATGGCAGCTCTGGCAGGCTTTTATCACTAAACCTAAAGCAATATTTGTTCACATTTTGTCTACAATTCCGCCTGTCAATCAGAATTTCCCTTTACTTAAATTTAGTTTAAGTGTTTGTACAATAAAGATGCTGCTGGAATTGCAAGAATTGCGACAAAACAAAAATTGCAAACTTAAAATTAAAAAATTGTACTTTTTGGTAAAAATTTAATTTAAGAATTAAAAAATAATTTCAATAAAATTGTCTGCAGTGAAAAAACAACTAAATTTTTATTTTTACAAAAGACAAATAATAATTTGAAATGGGGAAAAGCAATTTAATAAAAAAACAATTCAAGTATGTTGGACTTACGTTTCATCTGAATAAAATTGAGTTGTCGGATGGCGGCGAGGATGCTGCGGTCGTCGAGGGTCAGATCGAATTCGGAATTGAAGATGGGCGAGTTGTAAGTATTGGTACCGGGCCCGTTGTTGTTATTATTATTATTATTACTATTAATGCTGTGACTCATCGTGGTAGTATTTGTGGTGGTTGTGGAGGACGCCGTGCTGTGCCGGTGCCTTCGTCCCGGTGAGATTTGCATGTTAGAGCCGTCTGAGGAGCTCGCCGAGTCGTCATCAGATTGCCAAGAGGATTCAAGATGTGTCACTCGTGCCAGGAGAAGTGAGCCGACCTGAAAGCAAAATGTAAGCAGAATCTCATCAAAAATTCGATTTATCCACCCTATACATAGGAAAACAACAACAAGACTTTCTTCCATGGCTTGACTTTCTCTTTTTTTTTTTTTCTTTTTTTTTTTTACTTTACAAACATGATTACAAAGGCTTTTGTTTTCTCTCTCTCTCCCTTTTGCTCTCTCTCTCTCGCTCAGTCGTTTTCTATTTTTTACTCTACCCTAACCACGTTTTCACTATATAAATATAAGGTTAAATGAGGATTTCATATTGCAAGAGAGAGAGAGAGAGAAAGAGAGAAATTCGAGGAATAAGTCATGTTTACATCCGCAAGTTTAGCATGTCAGGAGGAGAGCAAGACAATCACACACACACACACGCGGTTTTTGAGTTTTTCGTGGAAAACATAAAAGCAGAGTAAACAACAGCCATTCCTGATTTTATTACTCTCCGTGCACAGAGACCGTCGTCATCCCTTTCTCTCTCTCTTTCTCTCCCGCTTTCCCTGTGAAGGCCTTCAAAAGGACCACAAGCACGCTCGGAAATCAAACAATTGTTCTCATTAATACGCGGTCAATAATGTATATATGATTTGGGATGAAAGCATATGTGGAATTTTGTTGGAGGACAACATTGCGAAATTGCTTGGAAGTGCACAGAGCATTGCCAAATCATATTGTGTATGGAAATTATAGAGTTGGAAGTTTGTGGAGAAGCTTTATAAGTGAAACCTGTACAATAAATACTAAAAGGAAATATCTGGGAAGAGTAGAGAAAACGTTGCATTTGTACTTTCATTGGAGTATGAAATATAAGGGGAGAGCACTGGATTTTCTAGGAATAGGCATTGGAAAACATGTGGAAAATTTAGGAAAAAGCATTGAGAAAGCTTAGTACAACACAAAGTTTAGGGAAATATATTGTGAAAGTATAGTAAAAGCTGGGTAAAATAGAAATTTCCAGGAAAATATCGCGGAAGTAGAAAGAAAGCATAGTGAAAGCATAGCGAAAGTATAGTGAAAGCACAGTGAAAGTATAGTGAAAGCATGGTGAAAGTATAGTGAAAGCATAGTGAAAGCTTAGTAAAATAGAATGTCCAGACAAACATTGTGAAAGTAGAGTGAAGGCAAAGTAAAAGCATAGAAATTATGGCAAAATTGGACGAAAAACAGAGAAAACGCGGGAAAAGTACAATTAAACTATGTCAAAATCATACAAAAATCAGTGGAAAATGGGAAAGTTTAGGTGCATCAATTCCTAAAAACAATTTTAAAAGAAGATATAACAAATATTTTAAAAATTAAATATATACTGTGGTAATTCAGTCAATACAATTTCCTTCAAACATGATATTTTATTAATAAAAACATTAAAAAATAATAAAAATCGATCGAGAATTACACCTGGAAATAATAAGAAAAAAGTGAAAGCCTGTCAGGAAAAGAAAAGTCGGGGTCACAACTTTTAGTCCAAAAAAGACTTCCCTGGGGATATTTCCCTCTCAAAAGTCTTTCTCCCGATTCTTTTATTTTCTTGATCCCTCGTGCTAACGCAGATAGAAAAACCTTCCCAATAACTGTGCCGCTGCCATTGAAAATATTTTGTTTTTTCCTCCATATAAAGAGCAACAGGGCCTGCGTTTTATTGCTCACTTGCATGAATTTACTGCAGTATTTTATTCTAGGAATTTTCCCTTTGAGTGCGAATTCGCTTTGATAGTTTTGAAAAATTTTCAGTGCTTCCTGGAATACATATTTTGTAACATTCAGAGTGCAAAACCGATGCAAATGTGGTTGGAAAGTACGTTTCTCATAATTTTCCAACGCGCACGCTATCTGTAAAATGATTTCTAAAAGTTGTGGCAGCAATTCGGCAATTTGTTGGAAAAGAAGAAATTACTGTTGAAAAAAATTAAAATTAAATAAAAATGGGTGTCCATCCAATAATTTGTAATTTAAAATTTTGCGAGCTCGGTTAATTTTCCCGGAATAAACTTTGCGTGAACGAACGGCAGTTTTTTCTCGCAGTAATAATTAAGACTTTTTGTATGACTTTCCATTTGGAGGAAAGCGCAAATAAATTGGAGAAAATATAAATGTAAAAAAGTGAAAGTATAGGAGAAAGTAGCAAAAATAAATAATATGCACAAGTAAAATTTTTCTCACTTGGCGCCAAAACCCCATTGCATTCTCCGCACATGTTCTCAATATATTTCCTTCATCTCAACAAGTTCCAAAAAATAAAAGTAATTAGGACTCTTGGGCAGTTGGTTCTGGAGGAGATCCTTGCGTGGATGTGAGCATTAAGTATAAACTTATACTACAGTATTGTGCAATGTTAAGGGTCTGTAGAGATCTCCGGAGGGGAAAAGTACACGAGATAAAGTTAGGACTCATTAACACTGATAAAATTGAAAAAGTTTGCTCATAAAATAAAATTCCCATCCCTGCTCTGCCAAGTCTCCCGACTCTCTCAACTTTACTGTTTGATGATACTTGTGAAGAAAAGTCACACATTTACAGCAACATTTCCCAAAGGCAGGCAGGAGAAGAAGTCTTCTTTTTCAAATCAGTACGACTCGACTGTTAAAAATCAAGGATGAACTAAATGTGCAGGGCTTCACAAATGGACTAGTAAATGGAGATACTAATCCTTTTTCTACAAGACTTGTATGAGTACAAAAGGATGAACGTTGAACCGAAATGATATCCTGGAAAGAAGAATTTACAAGTGTCCGGTTTGTAAAGAGCAGTGTCGCTGAACGAGAAGTAAATTGAGTTTGGCAATTTTTCTTTGCCAAATTCCGTCTTCCAAAGTGCTCTTACTCAATGGGGAAGTAGGGCATATGGGAATCGACGTCGGTTTAAAAGAAAGGCAAGACTTTTTCACACAGAATGTCACATTTTATAAATTGTGTTCAACATGAAGAAAGTTTGAGGGAGTTTCTGTAAGCTCAAAAGGTTACGTTAAAGTATTCTAAAGGTTTAGGGAATTTTCAGACATGCGATTTTAGTAAGACAAGAAGTCTAAAACGAGCAAAAGTTGTAGCAAACTGGCAAAAATACAAAAACAGTTAACCCTGAAGTTGTTTTAGAAATTAGACCCATAATAAATATTGAGAAAGCAAAGCAGAAGTACGAAAAAAACTTTAAATAAAAAGTAAAAACACTCTGATTGCAGGAAAAATCTCAAGAAAATTTAGAGAAAATATGGTGAAATATAAACCTTGAAGAAAAAAATAAAAGCTTGGAGAAAGCGTGGTGAAAGTTTGGAGAAAACATATAGAAAGCATGATAAAAGCTTAAGGAAAGCGTGGAAGAAACATGGTGAAAGCTTGGAGAAAACAAAGTGAAAGTTTGGAGAAAGCATAGTGAAAGCTTGAAGATTCAAAATACAGTTTAAGCTTAGAGAAAGCAAAGTACAGATTTCGATAAAGCTAGCAAAAAATGCAGGAATACCTCGAAAACTAGAACAAAATCTGATAAAAACAAAACCGCTGGTGAAAGCATATAATCATCAGAGCAAAAACTAGGAAACCTCAAACAGTCCGCAAAAAATGTGTCCCAAGAAACAATTTTAGGGAAAATATCATGCACAGCAAAAGCTTCCCCCAAAACTTATGCTGATTCCCAGCAGGTATCAAAACTGTCGAAACTTTTACTCGTTCCCAACTTGAAAATACTTGGGCATATCTTGAAAAGAAAAAAAATCGCGTATAGTCAAAGTAGTTCACAGATCTCAGGATGTTTTCACTTTTATCTCCCAAGATCTCTGCCTGTAAACAGCAGCCGCAAGTCACTTTGGACAATAGAAGAAGTATTTCACTTGTGGGTAAAAGCTGAAAAGGAATTGATCAAAGAAAGGCTATGTACATACATATGATGTGACCCAAAGGATGGGAAGTGAAGGAGAAAGTCCAGTGTTTCCCGTCCGGCAGCGGCGGCGGCCACTTTTCCTACGAGAGTTATTTATCGAGGAAGACCATCATGTTGATAGCAAGCGGTATCAAACAAAACCTCAAATGTATGTGCGTAACCCGGTTGTTATGGAAAACCAAAGTGAATTGAGAAACATCAACAAAAAAGCTTTAGCAAATGTGTTTATAAAAAACACGATCTTAAAAATAGCAACAGCAAAAATACATTATTGTAAAGGATCGGGAGAGAACTTGTGGTTGTTTGCGTATCTACCAATGGAGTGAAAATGCGTCTCTGCAAATTCCAAAAACTTGTCTTCGCATTTTATTCTCTTCTTGAGGAGAAGTAACTCGAGATGAAAACGATAGGCCTCATCGCTAGAGAATGGAAAGGAGAAAGAAAGGATTTTCACAATAGGATTACATGTAACAAGAGAAGCGCATGGAGTTTTTTTGTAGGTTTGGTATTACATGAGTAAATATTCAGATAAGTTTATTTTTAAAAAGGAGCTCTTATAGAATATATCAACATACATTTCTGATATATGGTCCAGGTTCCGTTTCAAACAATTAATTTATTTTACAATTGTAATTACACAACAAATTAAAACTTTTAAAAAACTTTTCAAGGAAACTGATACAGCATCCGTGACTATAGCTGAAGTTATACAATTATTGATTTTAAAAGGAGAATATTTTAATATGTTTTTTTGATTTGAAAATTAAATTTGATTAAAACGCCTCTTAAATATTTTGAATTTACAGTGAAAAGGTTTACACTCTTATTTATTTCTTTGCCACTGCAGGAAACGTAAAGATGCATTTTAAATTCACGCATCTACCATCTGTAATTCGTCTCTCCCCAAAGCAATTTCGTTTCATCTTTAGTGCTCTTGAAGTGAGGGGTGCGGAGTCTGAAAGGGCTTTGGTTTTCTTTAAGCTTTCTCTAAATTTCCACTCCCTGAAATTCTGCTGCACTGTGGAAGGTAAACATTTGGTCAAAGGACAGAATTCCAAGAAGGGGAGGCTAACAGTTGGAAACTTTCAGAAGAGAGCATGGTGGAAAGTGTCCATAAAACGCATTGGGACAGCATCATTGAGAAAGCATTGGGAAAACCATTTAAAGAAAAGCATGGAGCATACATAAGAAACGGTAGAGAAATATTTCCAAAGAGATCATTGAAGAAAACCTCTCAAAGATGAAATCGAAGAAAGCTCTAATAAGGCAGCATTACTGAAAAACCACTGAGAAACCATGGAGACAGTTTTCATAAGAAAGCATTAGTTGAACTTTTAAAAAATAAGCATGGAGAAAACTAACTTCCATAAGAAAGCATGGAGAAAACTAACTTCTATAAGAAAGCATTGAGAAAACTAACTTCCATAAGAAAGCACGGAGAAAACTAACTTCCATAAGAAAGCAATGAGAAAACTTACTTCCATTAGAAAGCACGGAGAAAACTAACTTCCATAAGAAAGCATTGAGAAAACTTACTTCCATACAATAGTGTGGAGAAAACTTACTTCCATTAGAAAGCACGGAGAAAACTAACTTCCAGAAGAAAGCATTGAGAAAACTAACTTCCATACAATAGTGTGGAGAAAACTTACTTCCATTAGAAAACATGGAGAAAACTAACCTCTATAAGAAAGAGTGGAGAAAACTAACTTCCATAATAAAACACGGAGAACTTCCATAAGAAAACACGGTGAAAATTGCAATAAGATAGCATAAGAGAAATCTTCCATATCAACCCACGGAGAACGTTTTCATAAGATAGCACTGAAAGAACCATACATAAGAAAGTATTGCAAGTAAGTGTACATAAGCAAGCATGGAGAAAACTTCCATAAGAAAACATGCTGCTGACTAAAACGAAAGTCCACAAAAGAAAGAACAATTTAGAAAGTTGCATATCCAAACAAAGAGTAGGAAGAGACCTCCATAAAAATTAAAGGGATGTTCCGCAAAAGAGGGAAAAGAGTGACTGAAGCAAGTGCTAGGCAGGCGGGTAAATAGACGGGAAGAGAAAGGAGAGGGATATGGACAGCTGGGGGGATGATGTTGCAAGAAATAAAGAAAGGGATTAAAGGGAAGTGGCTGTAGGAAACGGAGGAGAGAAAGTAGAAGTAGTATAGAGAAAGAGAATGAGAATTGAACCTGGAGATAAGCAGACGGTTCGGTTTCTTTAAGCGCCTCAATACAGAATTGGATGAGAGCGGTGGTTTGTTGCAGTCGCTGCGTGTGACTTGAGACTTCTGCCTTGAGAGACCGTAATTTATACTCCTTTTCTCGGCGGATGTACGAAATCAGCTCCTGCTTTCTCTGCTCAAGAACCTCCATTACCGCGTCCACTTGGGCCGTCACCAGGCTTTCCATCCCCGAGCAGTTTTCCTGTAAAAAATACAAAAATATTTTTTTTTTTAATTTTAGAAATTTTTTTTCAATTTTTATTTCTAAATTTTTATTTTTGTATATTTTCTAATTTTTTAAAAAAATGTATAATTTTTTTATATTTGTAATTAAATATTTCCTATTTTCCGCAGTAGATTTCTTAAATTAATTTTGTGTTTTTTATTTACATGGAAAATTCAAAAATAATTTTTAAAGATTCTTCAAAAATCCAAGTACATTTTCCCCAACAGAAGAAAGCCATTTCTGAGAAAAAAACGTTCAAAAGCCTGTCAAAACAACGCTCGGAGATTGTTTGTCAAGTTCGGCAAATTGAATTGACTCTTAAATTTTCTCTTAAGCTGCGGAGATGAAAAAACAATTTGGCTTGTCAAATGGAAGAAAAATTGAAAGATTATCTTCCCGAACCGCTCTCGATAACAGAGTTAATGCTGCTTTCCCCAACTTTTTTCCCGCTGTGGTTTTCGATATTTTAGTATTAAATTGCCATTTGAAAATACACATTTGAAAACAAAGGGTGTTTTTCCTACTCGTCGTCTCTTGAGTATGTGATTTTAGAATATATCTCTGCAAATGTCTAAAAATAGTCTGAAAATAAAACTTTTTATTCCCGGTACTACTGTAATATTCTTGCATACATATTTAGGAATATAAGACACAATTTAAAGAAAATTCGCCCAAACTTAAGAACTTAAGAAGAGGAACGAGAGAGAGCTTTCTCCATTATCAGAATTTCAATGTCAAATTGATTTAGGACTGCGGGAAGATCTGAAAAAGGGATGAGCTCCAGTGCTTTAAGTGTCCTTAGTGTGCAAAATGCTAGTTTTGAATTTAATTGCGCGGAAATAACTTCATTCCCATTCACATTCTACATCAATTTTCTGCTTTAAATTCTTCTAGAAACTTTGAATTTCTTTTGTGTTTTATACCCTTTTTTTCTTGTTTTTTTATAAAATCATTTTTTAACATTGAAATTTGTATTTAATTTGTCAAATTATCATCAGTTTATTCTGAAAAGTTTTTAAATTATTTATTGAAGTTAACGTTTTATTTTATTTTTTTAAAATTGTTATTTTATTTTACAAAATAATCAAATGTTAATATCCAAAAAGTATTCTAAAAATGATTTTGATTTTTACTTTCACAATAGAAATATCAAAATTCTTTCCTTGATAGCAGAAGTTTATCGAAGCGAAATGAACCCACACATGTGGTTTAAGTATTGAAATGAGAACGTTGGAATAATAATCCTGAGAAAGTATTGAAATGGTCCCTGACCCTGAAAATCATCATTGTACAAAAAAAAAAAAAAAAAAAAAAATTTTTTTATTGCATTTTAGTCGAAATGTTCAAACAAATTTTTAAAAAAAATTGTTAAAAA
>JAQGAK010000985.1:0-44253 GCA_034696945.1 Lipothrix lubbocki
TAAAATGATGGTGGTTGTCTCATCCTGCATCCAGATACCATTGGAGTTATACCACTCTGCATCTCCACCGACGATATATATTATATGCAGTAAATCGCTATAAATAGTCAATTGTAAACTACTATTTTATAAGAGAGCAGGACTATTGAATTTATATGTATGTGCATCACTTTATTCCTAAGCTTTGAATTATGATTTGTGTCACTATGCATAATAAGCAAAGGTAAAAGCTATATTCAAATGACTTACCACATGACGAAAAAGTAAACTTCCTTGAAGCTAAGAGTTCTCGAATTAAACTTATATAGATACACCTCACAAAGTATTTATATATGTATAAATATAAGAGTCAGTTCGATCAGAAAAAGTTTGAAAAGTGAGAAGAAATGGGGATATTAAAATACACGCAGTAATAGCCTTGGTATATTGGAATGGTACATGTACGTATGTATGTAATTCTACGTATAGTAGATAGTGGTAGTCGTGAACACAACACCACTGTAGCGTTGAAGATGGAAAGGAAATTTCAGGGATTAAAATTTATAAATTAAGTTGCAAAAGTTTTCACTATACACCTATATATGTAGATCTTCTTCTTCTCCCTTTTACTTTTCTTATATATTCTTTGATTCTCTCTCTCTCTCAGGAAACACACACTTTTGCAAACAGTGTCCAAAACTACGTTAACCTTTTCTCTTCTTGCTATCCTCACTTTTGAAATCTTGTAAATACAATGTATGTACCGTAAAGAATTTCTTTAAAGAATAACTACCCTCTCACAGTAAAAAAGTTACTAGTGGAAGCAACACTGGCAGACGTAGTTAGACACATGCACACACACCTTTATTCCCTTTCAGACTTGCTTTCCTTTGATTGAAATTGATGAGGGAAAGTTGCATTTTTACACACACTTTTCCCCTCCTCTCCATCTCTCTGCTTCCTTCTTACATGTCTTTCTCGTCGTTGTGAACTCATTTTTCCTCTCCGGTTCTTTGAATTCTACCCACTCCCAAGTTTTTTCCTGTCATTTATTATTACACACTGTATACATAGCAAATATGCCGACACTGCTATATAAACCTTATTGCAAGGTGGTCCATATTCATTTGTATATGAATGTTCATTTCATGGTTTTATGTTTAGAGAAGGAGGAAAAAGTTTGCTTCCTTTGTTCTTGTCGCTTTACTTTAGTAAAAAAAAATTCAACCTGCAGTGAACCGTTGTTGTTCTGAATCTTGTGCTTTCATACTTTAAAAAGTTGGTGTCTTAATAATTGATTATGGAAAATACCATTCCATAATTATTTTATTGGGGGCGTATTTTATATTATAAACACAATACAGTAATTTGCTTAATTATGATTATTTTTGTTGTATAAAATTGCAAAGCTTATTTTGGCTAAAAAATTTATGAAAAAATAAACTACATTAAAATTTTAATTATAAAATGTCAGCGTTACCGCATGTTCGTGTATTCGTGTTTCTAAGAGTAAAAATTATAAATACTGTATTGAACACTCCAAGCTAAAAGTCAACTTTTAGCGGACACTCCAGAAGTACTATTAACAGATGCTGTATGGTTTTCAGCCAAAATTTAATTCACCATAATATTTTTCTCAACTGCACTGTGACTGCAGTGTGTGGATTTTGCAGTGCTACTAACAGGGAGTAGGGTAAATAATGTACACAAAATATTTGCAGTGCTCAGAAATTTTTCAGCGTTCTTATTACAGTAACCACTCAATCACTTGGCTGAAGGGCTCACGTGTGACGTGGCCTGCTGAAAATAGGAAGCTCAAAAAGGAATATTAGTTTTCATGTGTTGGTAGATTGTCGTCACTGTGGGAGAGATAAGATCCAGATGTTTACTCAAAACTTGTTCCAAAGTCTTAGTTGACGATTGGAGGAGTGTGGAGCACAGCGTACGTGTGGCTGGAGATGAGGAAGAAGACAGCAACGGAGGAAAGTTGAATGTCGATTTGGTGTTCAAGTGGCGAAAAAACCTTAGTGGAATACCTTTATAAGGACTTGGTGGGTATTTCTACTGTGGAACCACCACCTCCTCCACTAGTTTTTCAACAACGGCACCATGGAGAAATATATACTACAGAGAGAGACAGAGTTAGAGACAAGAATTTGAAATCAGAATATATAGTGAATCGTAGCAGCAGCAGGAGCAAGGAGCTTTGTCGTCCTCTGTGCTAAAGCAGAGGATTTCGAATAAATCGGATCCGCAGAATGTACAGGCAGAAGAGATGACTACTGCTGTGAACGGAACCCCGCTCTCCCTTTCCTGCTTCTCCAGGCCTTAACTCTTGCACATTGAAGAACCCAATGCTCCAAACACACACATGTCCCTTCCTATGGAGCAGCTCCACTCACAAGTTCTTATTATGCTTTTGAGTAGCACACAGGTTCCTATGCCATGGAATAGCACACTCGTTCTTATGCTTTAGAATAGCACAGGTTCTGAGTTAGCAGCACACAGGTTCCATGTTACCAGCATACAAGTCCTAAGTTTTGAAGCAGTTCTTATGCCATGGAGCTCAACACACGTCGTATACGATTGGGCATCACACACGTTCTGGACTCGCATACATCTCGGAAAACGTCGCACATGAAAAGCGAAAGCATTGCGTTTTCACTCCTTTTCTAAAAACCTAGCTTCTAGAGAAGAAACGCACAAACTCCCAAGCTTGTCTTTTCTTCGACAGACTTTCTTTATTCACTTCTCCTTCCGTATACCCCCTTGCCATGCTAGAACGTGTACGCTGCTACCCTCGCATGGACTGTGCGTAGTCAATTTACATGCGTATGTTAAAAGCAAAGTGAGAGTACGTACATTGTACGCCGCATATAAAATACCCTGTACTAAAGGGATTTTACGTCTGTATTTTTTGAAAGTGCATCAATTGTATTGTAAACCTGAACGGTGCATAAAGTTTGTATTGCGAAACTTTACACTACATAAAGTGTGTGTTATGTACTTTTTCACTACATATACTTTGTATTCTATGGGCCTTTATAGTGCATAAGCATAGCATTCTGTACTGTCGAGCTTAACAATCCAAGAGTAATAAAATAAACTCCTCAACAATGCAAAAGTCTGCACTACGGATATGAAATCTTGAAATACTTGAAGCTTTTATACATGGGTATGGAGTATCCACTGTATATCTAAACAATAATGCATGCAGTCAGTATGTCATGATATGTAGTGACAGTAACCTAGGTATGTAGATACATACGCACTTCCGTTCTGTGAAATTATTACATTTACTGTCACAAGTATTATATGTACGTATGTGGCTTGCCTGCACCTACATGTTCTAACTCTTTCCATATTGTATATAAGTATATAGGTACAGCAGGGCATATATGCTGATGTTAATTACGACAGGAGGGTTCTTATTATTGCCTTGGCATTTCTTCCTTTTCTATTCATTGTATTCTTCAAGCTTATTCTATATTGTACAGTAACCCTTTCAGTACTAAGCTCTTTTGCAGTTGTTATTGCTGCCCGTTACGGGATCAAGATTTGGCAGCTGTACCAAGTAATAACAAAAAAAATTCGCGCCAAAATTCGTCTCCGAACAATATCTTGTTGGGGTTCACGGTATGTACAAGTATGAAATACATGAATAGCGTAGATTTAACAGCACACATAACACATTCAGTAATGTAGAGTATGTATGAATGCGACATTGCTTGTGTTGTTATCAGCGCCAAAATTCTCAAAAATATTGAAGGAAGTTCGCAATTATGATTTGTTGAAAATACCAGCTTGTAACGTTGGAAAAGAGATTTTAACCTTGATTTGAAAAAGGTTACAGTGTGCGTTGGAGTAGGAGCATTTGTTACTTCAATATCACGAAATGTTCAAAAATTATTTCCATGATTCCGAGAAGATCAAAAACGGCATTAAAGGGCATATATGGATCCGCCCGAAAAGAACGAACTCAGTCAGCAAAGACGGAAATCCACCAACTTCAATAATAATCCAAAATGGAAAGGTTAACCGAGAGCCCCGACCAAATTTGAGGTTTTAAGGGAAAAGGAGAGGGAGAAGAGCCAAAAGTTTATTCTAGACGAGTCTGAAACGAAAACTCCGAGAAGATTACTGGCAAATGAGTAGAATTAAGCGATATATAAGCTCATTGCCAGAGTACTTATCGAAGTACAGCATTAATTATAGGTGCTCTCCCTGCAGGTATATTACGTGTAGAGATTATCACTCTGGCATACTCACCATTCTGGAATACCTATCTAAGTTATATAAGTAACTAAAGATTATAAGATGTGCGAATTATGGTAGACACCACATGGGTTGAAGACTACCCAAGTTATTTCCGTAACTGACTTCTCTTTAGACATTTCCGCGGGAATGAGTAATATTTTAAAGGCTAATTGAAAGCCGTGAAGGAAGATTAAGAGAGTAAAAGTGTGATTGTGATAGGTTTATTCACGACGAGATAGACTTCACTTCCCTGTTCATTCCGTGAACTTCTAGTGTACGTGAAAGTGCATAATATGCCGTCTCTCTATATAATGTACATCCGGTTGTATGCACGAAACTTCTCGAGTTTTCGATGTGAAAAGGTAACATAATGTATAAGACAGTTTGTATACATATAATGTGTCTCTGCATATGATGAGATGGATGAAGAAAGCGCGAGCGATTGAGATTCCACGGATCGATGGCCATGGGTATAAGCCTGTGTATATAGCGTAATGGTTAGTGAAATATTTCCTACGAATAGATGCTACTGTGTATAAAGTATAGATAATATGATACTGTGTTGCATGTTATACTTATACATAGATGTATCTATCTACATATGTAAAAGTGTATAGAAAAGGTTTACAGCAATTCAATTCCGACGAGAGGGAAGTGTGTGGGGTTGAACTTGTTACGGGACTTGCCACTTTGATTCTCACCCCACGTCAATGGCGGATGGTGCCGGGGTCCCGCGATCATTTCGAGGGACTATAGTGTAAAGATGCATGTCTAGAGTAATTACGTGTGTGAGAGCGTAAAGGGTTGATCAGGAATAACGATAAAACATATTTAGCATTGCAATTTATATGGTTTGAGCATATTCTCATCATCTGTACCGATATATGAGTACAAAAAATTTTGACGGGAAGAGTGAAATTCAAATTGAACAGTGTTGAATGCCCCTATGGTACATAAATGTGTTTAAGTGCGTTTATTCTGCATGCACAGCAGAGATGCGAGAAAGTTTCCGGATCCCCCACTCACTACATCTCATCTCTCACAGCTAAACTCGCAATGTCATCATTGAATTCCACCCATGTTATCCTACATAGTCAGTAGTACAATAGCTCTATGACAAGTTTTTTTTCGGGGGAATATAAACGCAATAGCCATACCGTTCCTCTTCGTCATTTTGTCCCGTATTCAGGAATATAATAAAGCAAATCATCTAGGGAAAATCTCTACTCTATGTCAAGAAGATTAAGAGGAGTCGTTTAGTCTCCTCTTTTTTTACTACTTTCGACATACCGACATGTAGGCAGAGAACGCAGAGAACTTTTGTTCCAAAATGGCATTACATACCATTGTGTTTTAGCGTGTAACATATTACTTATGGCTCGTAATTATAGTACATAAGGCCTTAATATAGAATACTTGGTTGTATAAGTATACGGGAAATAATATATTCTTCGATGTATATACACTGATGGATATTGACCGTATCTATAAGTATAGTATGAGGTCGAAAAATAGCGAGAGACAGAAGTATAGGAATTATAAAAATGCAGATTTCAGGGATTTAAAAGGAATTTTTTGGCACAGGAAGCGCTTTTTTCACTCCACCACAGAAAAGAAATTCCAGGTGCCACATATATTTTTACAGATCCCTGAATTTTTTTCTGAGCCAAGGAAATTGTTCAAGACTTGCAAAGAGAGATATATATTGGGAGAAAGCGAGAAAAATTCCTTAGTTAAACCAACCGGAATCCAGTCGTCGTCATTTCTGTTGAAGGGAGGAAGCAGATTTTTGTATTTGGAAAATGAGGGGAAAGGTATAAAATACTACATACGTAAGATGTGTATGTTCGTAGGGAAATTTATATGGGAAATAGTGCTGTGGGGGAAGGTCTGAGGTAGGGAAATCGCTGCTAATGTCTAACAGAATCAGACCTTTATTGACTCATAATACTAAACTTTTACGGGGCTAAATATGAAATCTTTATGAGTGCTCTGAGCATTATATGTGTAACATTATGGCGCTAGTTATTATTGTACAACGTTAGATGTTTCCACTTTTTCTCTAAACTTCCCGCACTTCCGCTCTCACATCAACAGCCTGTCTGTATATGTATGATATATGATGTTGTATCCGTAAGTGCGTATAAACGTGTCAAACACATACACGCATTATTTCATTCTTTCTACTTATGGCGTACACACACGTGCCGGGGTCGTCTTCCATGTTTGAGTGTTTTATGCTTTATTCAAGACACCATTCAGACGTTTGACTCATTAGTATGATTGTGCTCCTCCGGTTATCATGATTAAACTGTCTTGCTTGCATTGCCTTCTATCTTTAGCATGTGGTTCTATTCCTTGAACATTCGAAACCATGATTCATAAATGCTGCTGCCGGTGATTTTTTAACGAAGTAAAGCAATTTGGATACTTTAACAAAGCCTTATGGAACTTCCCATAAATGATACTGTACTTCTTTTAGCACCAAGAAGCACAATTCCGGGCGTAGAAACCTACCGGTGAATGGGGAATGACAGACGTTACAGGGTATTTGCAGCAATTCACACAGGAGTTTGCAGACTTTCCGAACGTTCCAGCGGTGTTACAACCATTGTCATTATTACTACCACAGCATCTTTCTTCACAACTGCTCTCATTCCGAACCCACGTTCCATCACGGCAAATGTAGACACCGCAGCAGGGCGAAGCTTCCTCACGACCGTTGGTGCAGCAGGCGTAATTGGAGTGGCAGCATTTCTTCCTGCAAGGACCGCCGAGAGTTGAACAAGCGGGCGGTCGGCAGGGAAGGTATGGTCGAGTGGAAAATGGCTGTGATATTTTACAGTTTTTAATCATGAATGAGTACGTTTTTCTTGTTATTCTCGCATGCGAGGTAAATAATTTACATGTGCATATTTCAAAGGTACATATACAAAAATGTGTTTTTCATCATTTATAATCTGAAAGCAATTCTATGACAATGAGATAACGTACACCGCGTGGATCGTATGGGTTAGTCACGTAGCGAAATGCACCTTGTTGCGACATTTTGGACGCTCCGGACCATGAGACTTGCTTGAAGTTAGCCTTAAGCTCAAGATAATTTTCACGTTTTTCGTTTTCTGTTCAGGATCACTATTAATTTAGTCGTCTTACACGCCAATGAATTTTGAATTTTTTATAATTAAATAATTAAAAATTCTCTATCGTGTTTCTTCGGGTTTAAGATTTTGGCCTATGGTGGGCGCGTGCAATTCTGTAGGAAATTAGTTTAAGGGGGCAACGATCACATCACAATAACGTGCAAACGCTACATTTTGTGAAAATATTATTTCACATTTACATTAACAGCAGTTATCCTTATCCCTTAGTTAGCAGTTGGCATAATCAAAATGTCAAAAATATATTCCTTGAACTTATTCCGTATTTGCAAATTTCTTAGAAATCATTGTTAAAAGCAGACCGACAAACATTCGAACCAGTAAAACTTCCTCATCGCTGCCGCAGAAACAATACTGAGAATTAAAGTGGAATGCTCGAACAAGCAGTAAAACTCTATACTGTGGCTGCTGGCATCACCGCTTTATTGCCCAGTATTTGTAATCATTATATCTAACACGTCCTAGTCGAATCTCCAGTGAGATCACGAAAAATTGGAGACATACTAGTAGCAAATTATTTCCCTAACTGGTTAGGATCGGTGAGTGAAACAGAAGCAGTGAAAAGAGCATGAACATGGTCAGGATTTTTTTACTACCCTACTTTTATCACTAATGTTTGTGCTTGTACTTCGGTATACTACAGTATCAAGAACAAGAAATCTTTGTTGAGTTCCGATGTATGTCGCTATTAGCCGTTGATTCTTTTCTTTATATAGAAAAGAATCATTGTTACTTCATGGAGGTCTTTTATTCTGTCGTACCGGAAAAATTGGCTTGGAAAGGCATTGTCTAGGTTAATGCAATTTCGGGGCTTCAAAACGCAAGTTGAGAGAAGTGTTTTATACATGCCTATATATACATACCTATACAACAAGAATATAATGTACAAAGACGAAGAAGTACGAGAACGAGAGCAGACGGCTATGTACATATATAGCACTTGTACATTACTATAGTATAGTAGTACGTTGGTTTTTTCTAGCTACGACACAAATTGATGATTGGTATCGTTTCACTTTCCAGGTTGCCATTCCACAATTGGGAATAGACTGGATTAATAGCTACCGACGAGCCTATAAGATCTATGATTGACGAGAGAATTCATCTTCAGGGGAGTTTATTGTTTCAAGTTGGCCGATTCCCGGGTGGTTGTTCGGAACGTGACAGTCGTCGATTACTTCCAGCGTCATAGGTATGTGTGAGGTTTAATTAAAACCATTCCATACATGTATGTACTACATCTTGCTATATGTCTCCTATTTATTAAGGTAATTATCTTTATGAATGCTGCTCTCTTACTTCTATACTTTATATCAATGTCAACGTTTGGTACTCAAGTACTCAACCACCATTATATTTTGTCCACACATATATCATATTTTAGTAATTTGAGTTTCACGGAAATTGCTTCATGCATTACCTGCTGATGAGCGGAAATACAATCCGACTATTAGTAGACAGTCAAGGTGGAATTTCATCGAGGGTGGGTGGAAATAGCAAGTACCCGAATAAAAAATAATTTGACTTCATAAGTTATAAATTTATAGGAATGAGCGTTTAAATGATAATTAGCATTATTACCGACTGGTTCATTGGTATTAATATAGAGATATTATCGATGGTTCTCGGACAGATGTATGAATAACATACGTACTACAGACTACAGTACTACTTTATATTTATTGATTGCAACAGGAATGATTATTTATGGCCATATGTAAGGTTTGTTCAAGTGTTCAACGTATTGTAGGCGTGTAAGCAAAAGTATAGACAATTTTGGGTGGAAGTGAAGCCCTGGACTAATAGAGTTCGATTGTGATAGAAATGGTCTTTACCCTGCTTGAGTTACTTTAGGGGCGAAGAAATAAAAATTGGGTATAGAGTTAAAGCAAAGCAATATTTTTGTAATTGACAATGTATATATTCATAGTGTAATTTCCATTTCCAGGTAGGAAAGCTGTGCCTGTGATCGATATGAAAGTAATGTTTGTATAAAAAACGAACCAGAAGTGACTTTCTGCAGCGACCTATTCATATTGTAGATAACGAAGTAATTTTTGCATATAAATAAGTACTTCTTTTTGACGGAACGATTTGACGCTACACAAATTACGTTTAGACTAGAATTGATTTGGTAGATTTTATTTGAATAAAGTTATGTTATGTACTTCGTTAAGTTGCGTTGTGCATTAGACTAGTGAGATTAGACAAACAAATTATTCATTGATTTTAACTTAAATAAAACAGTCATGATAAAAGATCGTTACGAAAGGCACCCCTATGACTAGATTGATTAGACATCAAAGTATAATATAAGTTTAAATAAAATTTCAAAGACTGTACAGACCAGTAAAGGCACGTGGTATGTGCATGCCAAAATCTTTTAAAGTTTAAAAATATCAAACATGAGCTCAGGATACTTGCAGGTAAAGTTTTTAAAACTTTCGGCGTCTCCAGCAAAAGCACCTTTGTTCCTATAAATAGTAAGAAAGTCTTCAAGTCAAAAGTTACGAATAAAATTTGAAACATTCAAAAGAAGTATAGTATGTTATGTACTATGGATGTAAAAACTTACCACATTATTACTTCCTTGGCCTTCTTAGCCAGCTTGGACTGTGGACGATTTTGCGCGAGGTCATACATACTCATAGCATTATCCAGATTAACGTCACTAACCAACTGGTTTTCGCAAGTTTGAACCAAGCTCTCGACATTATATTTATCCGCTAAAGAGTACAAGGACGAAGCGACATCGGCTAAAATATCTTGGTCCACGCTTCCCGTATAAACGTATCTCAGAAATTCTTTTAGAACTGGCGGTTCAACATCATTAATTTCCACTCTACTCTCCTCAGATTCTTTTAAGGGCAAGCGAAACATAGCTGCAAAGTAATCACTTTTCCCTAGAATACATAATACAAAAGACATCACAAAACATGCATAAAAATAACAGTTTTATTTACATATTGTAAATGGAAGTGATACAGTACCATATAGTACGTTATATAGTAATTAGTGTAATTACTGTCAAAGGAATATTTCATAAAGAATTCTTTACCAGCAAGTACCAATCGGTGTGCAGGAAAAGATTCACCAGAACATGCTAAAGTCATATCCGAAAGATCCTCCGAAAGAAATAATGCAGCTGTCTCAAGGAGACCTTTCGAGTGATCACATGGTATGATTGTAGGTGTGCAGGGTTCGTCTTCTTGCAGTTCAGGATCTTTAATAAATTCTATCAATTAATTTCAAGTACTATATAGTGATTCGATCTTAATTGATCTTTACTATCAGAATTTAGTAGTGTAAAAGAATGAGGAGTCAGATAATATAGAATATAGTTGTAAAACACATACATTCCCTTTTTGCGACGCGAATAGTGAAATAAATCATCCTAGTGTTGTCCGGCCAGCGGTAGTTGTACTCAAAGTAATCATACTCTTCTAAATTGTGCCCCACAGGATGACTGGAGGGGTACAGAGAAGCTTCATCATTGCTGCCATCATTCCCTATAAAGTTAGCTCGTACAGCTGTCACACGAACAATTTCGGACGTTTTTGGATTTAAACGAACATATAATCCCACATTCGGATTGCCACCGTCGCGAAATAGATGCAAAATTCTGAAAAAAAATTAATTAATGTCCTTGAAAAATAATTTTGCACATACAATTTCATTCCATAACATAACATATCATATGTACAAACAGCTTAAAACAATGTTTTTACTTTTTACAACCATGTAAATTACATAACAATTAAAATAATACATTGAATGAGGGATAGTAGCCAATATTCCCTCCTGATAGGTTAATTCATATTTTAAATTGCAAGATGGCTCCTCCAAAGTTTCCAGTAAGTGACGTTTTGTCGGGCATTTAAGATAAATATGATAGTCTTCTTCTTGACACTCCGTTTTCTGTAATCAAATTAAAAACAGATATACAAAATTATTCCGGAGCTTAAAAAGACAACGATAATCAGCCTGAAACAATCACACCCCACAAAATTGTTAAAAAATATGTCTTTTATGCCTAAATTACATGACAAATTAATTTTTAATGGTTACATAAATGACAAATAATTGTGCATCATTACCAACACTGTTAAGTTCACAGTATTCGGTTCGGCCATCACAACAGAATTGCAATCCGAGATTAATATTGTTAATAATGATCACAGGAACTCCCAGATAAGAACCAGAAGATATTATTAGCTTTCATAAATCGTCCCAAATAATCCGCTCCATCATTGCTCCTTTGCCTATTAAGGGATATTTAAGTACATAATATTATGAAGGTTATCACAAACTACAATACGACGATAAAAATAATTATACACAAGTTGTAAACTCGATTATGATCCTCAACCAACATTATTAAACTGTACTTTGTACCTTGTTCTTCTGTGCTAGAGCTGGAGACTACGCATGTTCTGAATGATTCCTATATATTGCTGTTGAATTAAATCGACGAATCTTGTTTACATATGATACGATAAACAAGCTGGCTTTTCTTCTTCGTTGTAACAAGCTATTTTTTGTCTATTAAACCAAACTGCGCATATCAACTATATATAGAAAAATAAAAAACAAAATTTATTTTAGCACACATGATTTATTATGGCAAGTACGAAATTAAATAACCCATAATAATATATTATTTATTAAATAGTATTTTTACGGACACATACCTGATTATTTATACACAGTTGGGACGTCGCTAACCAATACTTTTTTTATTTAAATTCAGAATATTAATATTTTTGTTTCTCAATTATTTCTCATCATCTGTAATCTACGTATATGTAAGTCCCGGAAGTAAAAACTTTTGCACTCAAAATAAATCCACCCTTCCATTTAAGACTTTCCCTCGGATCCATCGATCCCTTCAAGGATAACTCTCCCGCCCAGTAATATTGATGTGTAGAATGAGCGCTTCACCGCACAAATGCAGAATCCCCGGCCCTGCTTACTTTCCCATTCCCACTTTATTCCGCCTTTCCCCATGCGTTTCCTATAAGTTCAAATGTGGTTCGCACCGTTTCCGCTCATAAATAATTTTTTTTTAAATATTTGCATTAATTAATATTCCAATATTTAGAAATCTCTAATTATTAGAAATTTAGAAATCTACGATTGTTCTTGTTGTCAGATGTGGTCGTGTTATTATTATTAAATTAATTAAATTAATTAACTTACCTATAGGTAGCTTTTGTTAACTTTTTTATCTGTAGAGCTATAGAATAGAATTTATTGGGTGGATTAATAAAATGGCCTCAGCCTTTACTTACAAGACCAAACAGTAGAGCTATGAAATGGGGCATTTAGAGATGACAAGCTACAAAATCTAGATTCATGCAAAACATTTACAGTCTAGGTACCTTATGTTTATTAAATATTATATAATAAATTATATCGTCGGCGAAGTATCAAAATGTACCAATTTCTGTGTTGAAGGTATATAAATTGGTACTTTGGGATCCTTCGCCGACGATATTTACCTTGTATGTCTTTGGCAGCAAAGCTTGATGCTTATTTCTCTGAATTGTTCAAGTTAAGTTAATAAATATAATCCTGGCTATTACAAATGGCAAATATAGCAAAATTACATTACAAAGGGGACGTAGTCGATTAGGTATTAGCCGTTAGTATTAGGTCGATTAGGTACTTTTAGGAGCATAACAAGACATACAATCAATATAATGTGGCATGTCGCCGTCAGTCGGCTCATCTTTCTGTATTCTGTAGCATAATTGAAATAACTAGGATGTTCGTGACATGAAATACATGAAATATAGGAGTAAACAATGAGACAATAAACTGACTGAAGACTGAACCATTATACGTCAAACTATTAAGTGTCTTTGACATAATATTGACCTAAATAATACTTGTCTGTATAGATAACTATAGGCTTCATTATAGCTGCAATAAAAATTTGCTGGAGCATATTTTGATGTTATTATTTTGCATTTAAATGCTAATTGATTGCGAATGTATGTAGTACGTTGAATGTACTGACAAGAGCTCCAAAATAATTTTTTATAAAATGCACCAACACAAATCTGGAAAGCGGGTATAAAGGTTTAGCAAAGACAAACCAAGCTGAGAATATAGATACATACACCTATGTATCTACGACAATATTCTCAATAATTACTCTCCTTACTATTGCACTTTCCTACTGCAATTTACTACACTTGTAAGGTTGTATAAATATACTTATCATTAAGTATAATTTATTCCGAAGAAATTAAAGGAGCCAAACATTTTTATTTCGGTAATGTTTGGTGTCTAATACATACTATAGTACAACAAGACTATTAACTTACGGCAATCAGACTCTCAGCCGTAATTTGCTGATGAATTACTAATTAAATTATATCTTTACTTTTTAGATGGCGCAAGTTATCGTAGCAGTTTTTGCAGTTGCTGTGATTTTTGCGGCAGTCTTCGCCCTTCCACATCCACAAGATATCGGAAGCTCTTCTACTACTCCTCCCCCTGGCAGCAATACTAACAACCAAGCGGTCGTACAAAATTGTCAAAGTTACCTAATTGCTTGTCAAAGTATGTAATCTTTATTGTTATTATTATATTTCGCAAATGTCCACTATGTTCATTCGTTCGTCTTTTGTTTGGTTCCTTATCTACTATATAGATCAAACTACCCAAATCCAAAACCAGCAGAACAACCAGCTTCCGAACAACACGATCCAGGGAATGCAAAACAACACTCAGATGCAGGGGACGCAATGGGAATCGTGCAATCAGAATCAGACGGTTTATTGCCAACAGATCACCAACACCACTCAAATTAATAACCAACAAATAACGAATAATTTCGTTAATTTTAATGGCACCCCAATCCCCACATTCCCGCAGGGACTTCCAAATAACAGTATATTTCCTTCTCCCATCGGTCGCTAATTAATTTAGTCCTGCGTTGACCATGAGTGTCATCCTCATCATGACTTCATATAGTCATATTAAAAATAATAGTATTTAATTTGCCTAATGTTGAAATAATACTTCTATTAAAACATGCATATAATAATAAAATACTAAGTTTTATTCAACATTAAAACATATAGCTTCTACTTATTTGAGAATGAACAGTTGGTAGTTTCGTATATAACCTACATATTTATGTAATGATGAGATGAGTTTTGTTAGAGTATATAAATATTTGTATTTATTCATTTTTATAATAATAATTTTTGTAATAACTGGAAATTGTAATACGTGGTTTCAAAACTATTCTAGTTAATTTCAAATGTCGATACCCTTTGTTGTATTCTACAAGTCTACAAAATTATTGATCTAATTATAATATTGTTTGTGTATACACTTATGGAGTCCAAATAATTTAAACCACGTTAATAAAAAACTTGAATATAACTAATAATGACCTCGAAATAATGACTCGAAACCGCTATCCGAACATGATGAGTGGTAAGAGCTACTGGATAAAGATGACGGACTCAGTCCGGCGGCTCTGGCTGCACAGTTGGGGCACATCCCATGGTAAGGCGTTGACGCTGACCCATTGAAGCTTCTTTCTGAAGTCGATGTTGATGGGACAGAAAATTGTCCATTCGGCCTGGCACTATGGCTCCTTGCACCAGTTGTTGCAGGCGTTGGAGTTCCGTGAGATCTCAGGGGATTCTCTGTTGGGTCTGCAAAAGAAGAACATATTATCATTTAATATAATGATTATTGGATGATTTTATTATTTATATATAATTACTTACTATATTATTAATCATTTTTTAATTATTGGAATACGTGGTTAATTAGCGATTCTAGTTTTTATTGCCAAGCTTTCAATTACAAGCAGTAATCATCTTCAGGGCGAACACGAGAATTACTTACTATATAATTTATTATTTATTACAATCAATGTACACAAATTATTCAACGTTCATAGTATTATGAATACGAAATACATAACTGTATATTATTTTTCATTAATATGATTATTTATTCGAATAAATTATGTAAAACTCACATCTAGAACGGATTTCCAATTGAACGTAAAGTTCTATAATGTTTTTCTCAATGCCCATCAATTCCCGATTGAAATCCTCTATCTCCTTCCTGGGTAATAATTTACCTCTGGCCTGCCTGCTATCCATGGCTTTTCCCTGTAGTTGAAGTTCCAAAGACTTTTCCATTAGTCTCATTTCTTCAGTCTTGTTCCTTACACCATTTGGATCACGTTTCCCGGACTCGATGGAAAAGATGGCAATCTTGTCCACGACGGTCATCACTTTTTGCGAAAAACTCATTTTGAATTACCCACAAAAGCACTGCGACAACTTTATTGTAATTACAGTTAGTTACTAACTTTGTAAACTGAGTCGATTCTGATAATTACAGTTTTAAGAACGCAATATTTTTATAAATTTAGGGAATTAGTTGGTCACACGGCTTCTACGACACTACCTGCTCTTACGAAGTCCAATCCGGAATGATTTTGAAACGAATATTCTAAGAGTACGTATTTTTCCAGAAAGGAGATTCCTCTGCCGTTCTTGTTTCGACAAGAAATTCTTTTTGAATGGTTTATGATGAACGTCGGTCTATGGAGATGACAAAAACAAAAATACGCATTGGAGGACGAAGATTTCTATAGAACTACTTGTATAGATACAAGTAGATTGATTGACAATAGCACATATAAAATCTAATATAAAAAATCATTTGCATTTTTCCTTTTTGAGCAATACCAAGACGATATTCCAAAATTGAGGAATTTCTGGAGGCTTCGCTGGATTGACAATGTTATCAAATCATCTTATCTGTTAATTACTGTTCATCAACTCATTGCTCTGGCTGCACACATTATTGGCATTCATTTTATAATCTGCATTGAAGATTACAAGGCAACGCATGTAATTTAAGTGTACTACTGGTCTACTGGTGGTCTTTTCATTTTAATACCGATATCTATGGGTTAAAGTTTAAAATATATAGGTACGGCGTATACTTGAACGAATATTCTAACATGTAACTAGATAACCATTAAATGATGAAAATAATCTGATTTATTATAATAATTTTCATAAAATTAATATGGGAACAAAACAGTAAAATGTGCCGATATTGTGAGGCCAGAATTCATACTGACTGAGATTAAAGGACATACGTCTAACGTCTCTAACTTAATATTAAAGTAGATACGGACAGAAAATGAAATATCAATTCGTTTATTTTTGCTGAAAGCCCATTTCATTTTCTACTTTTCAATATTGATTTGAAATGTTTATATAAGCAAATCTACATACACTATTGACTATTATGCATTTAATGCAATAAACAGTTTAGTTTAAGGGAACACTAAACATTTGAGGATATGTACACTCTAAATTATACTACGTATAGTTCTAGTATTTCAATTCCTTTTGCCTGAACACTGAATACGTTACTATATATTGTTATACTTTAAGTAAAGCAGAAATCACTTAAGCATTAAATACAAAAATTGTAAGTTACGATTTGTAACATATTCATATAGCTTCATTTCTGCAATCTACTATCAACTCCCATTGTATTGTTATAAAATTACGTGAAAAATGTTAAATTATTTTGACAGATCAATAAACGTCTTATTTATTCTTAAATAGATACTTATATTGTATCTATACAACTTATGATATCATTTTTAGCTCATTTGTAATGTTCTGATTTGTATCCGATGACACAATAAGTGAGTGTCAATCAGAAAGAACAATGTCTCAAAAGTCTCAAATACAACAGTGCTAGCGCTGCCCTAAATACGTTATTACCATGAAGTTAATAACTCTTTAAGTATTACAACAGTATTGATTGATGACAGCCTTTGTTAGCATGAATATGCTATGTCCTGATTTTCTACTTTTCCAGATCTTCAGGAATAATACAATGATGCACCGGAATGATTGCCCCCATTCAATCATTTATCTTGGAAATATCGTTTTAAGAATAAAGACAATAGTCTGGTTAATCCCAGTTATGGGATTTTTAACGATAGTCTACAAATTAATTCATGCAGCATCACATCTCATATGGGGTATAAAAACTCGGATCACTTTGGTTTTAGCATCAAATCATCTTCATCTACACTTCTACTACAACCAATTCAATTCATTGAATAACTTTCAAAGTCGCAATTTATTACGCAAAATCAATTCCAAAATTCCAATCTAATAAAAGGTATGTTGTTAAAGAACTACAGGAATACAATTTGATTTTATATTAAATTTCATGTGATTTTTATCATTTTCTTTTCAGATGGCTCGAGTTTTCGCAACAGTTCTTGCAGTCTCGGTGGTGATTGTGGCCGTCCTTGCCATTCCTTATCCACAAGAGGGCGGTGATACTACTCCTGCTCCTGCCCCTGGGAACAACTTTAACAACCAACCACTCCCGCAAAATTGCCAGGGTTACTTAGAGGCTTGCAAAAGTATGCTTTTATATTCGATTATTCTAAATCTTTGATTTTCTTAATTATTATTTCTAATTATACAAGAATTTCAACAATGTATACTATGTGTTTTGCACACTTATCGTCTTTGTTTTTTTCACACGCTATTTCTTGATTCATTGTAGATCAATCTACCCAGATTCAAAGCCAGCAAACCAACAACCCAATTCAGGGCAGCAATCCTATCAATAACACTCAGATCCAGCAAATACAGAACAACAACCAGAATCTGCAGCCATCGAACTTTGACACGTGCAATCAACAACAGATGACTTATTGCCAACAAATGACTAACAACACCCAATTTAATCAATATTATCCTCAAGGAGTTCCACAAGTGCCAATAAACAACACCTACTTTCCTAATGGCAATACCGGACGTAAGTGATTTATTTCAGCGTCGAGCCAGTCATGTGGATAGATCAAACCCAGGTTAAATTATTTTAGATATTTATTTATTTATCTTTCTTTTGGAATTTTATTTATTTACCTTTCTTTTGGAATTTTATTTATTTACCTTTCTTTTGGAATTTTATTTATTTATTTTCATTTTCTGAATATTGCTTCAATTTATTGGCAAAGAAACGTTAATAGCGATTTCGTATCTATGAGGCAGATATACATATATCTGCGCATATACTTATTTATTTATTTTTATTAGTCTTACAGTGATTCGCTCACTCTTTGGTCCTTAATTTTCTTGCCATTCTAAAACAATTTGTACGTAGCGTTCAGGTGCAAATATCGAAGATAGATTACAAAAATTTATTATTATTACATTCCAGAATTCAACCTTATAAACATGTAGCCTCTTACTTACGTAATTTTCCAGCCGTAATTTAACAAAAATATTGTTCTTAATTTCTTTAACTTTGAAATAATAAATCAATACTTATTCGTGCATTTAAATCGTTATGTACAGCGTTGACTTTTATTTAACATCATTTCTTATTAAATGAAACCAGGAAATTTCACCTCGACAAGAAAGTCGTAAATCGAAGAGTGTCATATTAGCAACAAGGTTTTTATTACTCTTTGATAATACACACAAAAGTTATTAATTAAAACAAAAATACATAGATTATGCTTATATCTTTTCAAGAAATACATGAATACGAAAAATATTTTCATCATAGTTATTCACAATGAAACATTTCAAATATACTGAAATGGTTCGCCTGGTCGAATACAATCTTTTCTTGTGCAAGCTGGAGGAGTCTCACATGAACATCTATTGCATTCGTCGTAATAAAAGCCCTGACCAGGTCTGCAGTGGATGTTAGAAGCCCGGAAGCCGCTGAATATTCTTGAACCTAATAAGGATTAATTAAACGATTTGGAAAAAATAAAATAAAGATTATTTTACTACTATAACATAAAAATAATGTTTTAAATTACCTGCGTCAGTCTGAATAAACAAGGAGACACCTATGAGGACGCAGAGAAAGATTGGGAAAATCGCTTTAATTAGTGCCATGCTCAACGTCTGGAAGATGTTCGCCTAAGCTGACTTGAAGATGCACACAGTTACTGTGATTGAGGGAGTGCTAACAGGATCAATGATAGTAAAACGTATGACCGTTCCGCGTCTGCTGATAGAATAACCACAGGAGTTCCTTGTCCGTAACTGTATATAAGGTTCTAATTAATGTTAGACATAAATTAAGGATGAAGAGTAATTACCTTCGACAAGACAATTAGCGCCTGTAATTCAAGGTACGAAAGTGTAAGTGCGACTGACACCTGTAAAGGTTGTGTTCGTTTGACAATAATAATATTAGATTTGGTGAGTGGACTGCACACAATAAACATAAAGTAAATACAATACATATATGACGCGATGAGAAAATTCAAGAACAAGAGTCTATTTTCAAGGTCACTATCATTCCTGGGCTATTCATAGCTAATTGATTGCGTAACTACTATATTGTGTCGTTGCTTATGTCAATCATTATATAAGATGACATTTACTCAATAATAATAAGTTGCAATGCCAATGGAAAACAACAACCAAACATAAAAGTATTTATATTTACCTTGAAACTGAAGGGGAAAATACTTAAGTAACAAAGTTTAAAGCTTACTACAGTTAAGGATGACAAAAGTAGAAAATGAGACGCAAAAGATAGACACCTTTAATGAGTAGCGCAATTTAGATAAGATTTATAATCCTTAGTTTCAAAGTTTGTTTCGAAAGCATAAATCTTTTTTTCCATGAGTTTGTCCATCTATTGTAACAAAATTTGCAATAATATAAACATGGGATAAGCTATCATTTTGAGAGAATCAGTTTTCCCAGCGCTCATTTTTAACACTCCACGCTTCCCGCCAATTTAACTGTCATTAAATTCAAAATTAATGCGCAGTCGGCAGGATTCGAACCTACGCGGGGAGACCCCATTGGATTTCAAGTCCAACGCCTTAACCACTCGGCCACGACTGCTGATTGACTTCATGACTCTTTTACCGAACTCAATTCTCACTCGACACAAAACACAACAGAATCCCGGTTTTATTAGCATCGTTTAGATTGCGTTTCATGCTAATAGACAACAGTCAGTGTGTTGACAGATGTTTTGCATTAAATTGTGGTTGTGTATTGTTATGTAGTTTGATAGAGTATGAAGCAAGAATATTTGCACTTCAGATGTATCTAACGTTGTAAAAACTTCGCTTTTTACAGAACTCGTCATACCTGTATCACTGTATAGGGGCAAGCTCATCAGTTGAGTTGGCTTTTGGCTCTGTCGTTTGTGTACTTATATGTATGACAAGTATACATAAACATGGAAGAAGCGTACGGACGAGCTCCCATTGAAAAAGCATTGTGGGCTACAAGAAGGTGTATAATATTAATAATATCGTCAGTTCCAAGGAGCTTGCACTTTACTTCCATTCACTGTGCAAACAATTCTAAATGGAAATAAAATATATGAGACCGCAACTTTTACATATAAGACTTATTCGTAATGGTATAACTACTGCGATACTTTTATTGTCAACTTTGTTAAAAGAAATTGCAAGAAAATATTATTGATTTTATAGTCAATGACAAGCTTATTTGCAATTACACACATTTACCACGATATAGGGAAAAATCGTTGCTTGACGATCTATTTTGTTGACACAAAAATTATTTGCCGGATAAAATGGTTACAATTTCGAATGTAATTTTATCCATTATGAATTTATTGCAAACAACTGAAAAAATGCAAAATAATTCGCAGCCGACAGGATTCGAACCTGTGCGGGGAGACCCCAATGGATTTCGAGTCCATCGCCTTAACCACTCGGCCACGACTGCTTCCATGGACCCTTGGAGAGCAAAGAGCTGTCAAGATTTCATTTGATAGGTACTTAATTTTTTGGTGCATTGGCATGTCATCGCATAAATAACATCCGGTGATTGCACAGGGAAAGAAACCCGACATGCAAATAAAATACTTATAAGTTGGGAGATTAGCAATATTGTGAGCGTGTGTTTCTTGCTGCAATAATTGCAATCCTGCTTATGTCAATGAAGTGATACGTTTCCAGTACGGGATAGAAGAATTACGTGTACAGGAAAACTCCTTTATTACTAAACATATGTATGCCTTATATTTACTGATGTAATCTTTGTACAAAAGGCATACATAACCTCCTGGTATTTTTTTAAAACAGATAACAGAGCCGCAGTAGAATTTGCACTCTTTGACAAATTTTTTTTATTTATTCTCCAGCACGTTAAAAATGTGTCTTGTTTGTAATTGCTGAATATAGGAATGTGCTCTATGTTCTACATAGTTATTATGCAGAAGTAATTTATGTTTTAAAAGACTTTCAAATCAAGCTCATATACGTATTAGAAGTACTGTGTGAAAACGCTTATTCAGCAAGGTACACAACTGATGTGTATTCCACAATTGTAATATTCAGCATGAGAGTCTCGACAACGTTGACAAGTGCTAACAAGGAGAATGAGTGGATGTACTATACACCACTACTTTAATTGTTGTAAGTATCTGACTGGGATGGCGAGGTATATCATGTAATTCCAAAAAGGTGGAAAATTCTGATTTTGTATTTTCTTTGGAGGGAATGGATGAGCATTCGACAATCCAATAATTGAAACAAAGTATTATTGACAAACGTACTGGATCAATTATTACCGACGCTTGTATTGTGTGCATTGGGGCAATTATCTACATTCTCGTTCTTCTCGGGGAATTCATGATTCCTATATAACTTCCGTCATTTCATTGACATGTTTTAACTTTTTTACCATTACTTATTTTGAAAATTTTCGCTGCGTATTATGGATTAGTTTTCGTTACTAGGACTTTCGAAAAAAAATGAAATGTAAGCATAATATTTGCTCCGCAAACCCGTCAAAGCCTCACAATGCAATGCATCTTCAAAAATCTTGTTATAACATTAAACAAGCCAAACACTCACCCTTAGTGAGGAATCTGAATTTGCGTTGTTCGTAATCATTAATAATAATACAAAGCAAATAATTTTGTGTTTACAGAAAACAAATTTGTCACAAAATAAACCTCAATGCCCTTCAAAGAAGTGTATTCCTAATGAAAAATGCTTATTTTGTGGTATATTCACCTGTTCACATATCTACTTAGTTCCATTTCCTTGCACATATCTTAACGCGCAACGTTATTTTGATATGCGGCATACCTGAGAAAACATTTTCTCAAAAATGGAGCAAATTCTGGTAAATCTAGTACTATATTGTACTATTTTCAATGCGCAAATTAAGGTAACCTCACTTCCAGTGATGCTACATGCATCGTTACTTATACCACGTGATATTACTGATTTATTTAATAATTTTCGTAACTGTTCTATTTTTGTATTTGACACGACTGATTATCACATAAAATTTGATCTTCCTATTTTACTTCTTTATAAACCATCCAAAAAGTTTATACCCTTAGTTAAAAACTCCTTTGCATCAAAGTTGTGGAATTTGAATATTCGTTTGAAGTTACTACAGGAGTGTCGACTTAATATACTTTTACCACAGTCACAACTAGGTTATGTATTCAAAATAAGACAATTTCTAAGAGACTTTTTACCAGGAAACCTAAATAATGTCACGTTTAAGATTGGATTCCACCAGACATGGCTAATTCTGTCACCACAATCTGCTGACGGAAATCTTAACCTCCTCGAACAACATTACGTTGATTTAGCTAATAGTCATGTCTATTTTTTGTTCATACCTAATGGAACCAATTCAGTAATACGGGGTTTGTATGTGTGTCTTACATGTATCAAGACAGATGAAGATCTAAGTATTCGGTATGAAAGATTTGCCTGCCAGAGGTTCCGAAGCTGTTATGATCAAATGAGGGTGGCAGTTCGAAGGGTCACTCTGAATGGATTTGCTGTCTGCTGGAACGGTGTCGATAATCTGGGCAACACAAATTATCAATTCGATGGATGGAAATGGGAGCAACCTAATGGGTTCGGAACTTCACTAAACCTGAATAGAACCCTAGATGAAACTCTATTACACTTTCTGCTTCAACATTTGAATAGAAGCTATGGTGTCACTAGTGGTTCTAAGCTATGCAAAGAATCCAACCATCCGTTTATCCAGAAATCAACACCAGCTGTAGGAGATCGACACAGCCTGCACGGGTTTGTCTTGGGCCGAACAGAGCGGTATAAATTCATAACATCTGACTCCGTTCACGATGACAAGAGAATGGATACTATGCTTACCAACCCATTTGATAAAACTACGTGGGTTATCCTTCTTGCAATTTTTATTTGTTTCGGTCTAGTGCTTTCAAGGATTAAAAAATTAATTCAGGATGCCCAAAAGTCAGCTGGAATAGAGCCGGACTTTCAAATTACTTTAATTTGTCGGCTACTTCAGTCGTTCGTAATTGTTTTAGCGGTGCTTGTTGAACAATCAGTTCGATTACCAAGCTGTAAAATAGCTGCCGTTCGCCATTTTATGAAGTCCTGGATTGCTATTTTGATTCTCACTGGGATTATAATTTCGAATGCATACAAAGGGACTTTGAAAGCCTCCATAATGCTAACTTTGTCAAAAATGTCAAATTGGAATAAGCTTGAGGAATTAGAAGCTTTCACTCTGTTCCAAATCTTTTCCTCAGGAATGTTTGATGGCGATGACATTCCCAATCTTTACAAGGTAGAATCTTGGAATAAATGGACAAGCATCATACAACCAACATTTGAAATGGAAATTAAGTGGACTGGTTTATCCATTTGCATGTCCTATATAACTCACAATCAAGATTGTAGATTCCTGAGAGAATTGCAGGTGTTAATTTCGGATTCAAGTTCAACGTTGGCAATAACAGCAGTGGCGCCAATTAACCTGACTAGACTTACCATGCACTGGTTCAGCAATAGTCAACTTCTTCACTTCCCTGAATCAAAGCTTGAAGATGTCATACTAAATAACTTATCTAAACAAAAGACTGCATTTGTTACTAGTGCAAGTCTTGTAGAAGGGTTTCTTTTGCGGTTTAACAATATCTCCACAAGATACGGTCGGTCTAATTTAAAGTGGTACTCTAATCAAGATTACCCGGACGACTTCCTAACATTACCTGAATTATCTTTCATCGCCGATTGGGATGATCCTACTTATTCGTCGGTGCCCAATCGAATGTCAGGGTTAATAAGCGGAGGAATTTATTTTCTTTGGCGTCATTGGAACAAACCAATAAAAATAATACACAAAGCGAGCATTAAGTCAATATCTTTTGAAGAGTATGAAATCAGTTCGGTATTTGCTTTAGGAGCTGCCGGACTCTTTATAGGGTTCCTGATTTTCATCTGGGAAAATATTACGTTTATGTTTGGAGCTTGCTTTTGCAGATGGGTAAGTTATTATTCGGCGTATCATGGCTGGCAATATAAGAAGTAAATTTGCGCCATCTATAACATTATTACCAGCGGTAGACTAAGAAAGCATGAATTTAACAAGACGTAGAAAAGCAGTTTGTCGAAACTCAAAATACTTTAAGAGCAATCGAAATATGTAATACCACAGTTTAGCAGTTTTAATACTTTGATACACTTCATGTTTGTAACCTATTTAGCGGAAGTCATTAACAGCCAGCTTTCAATATATGAAAACTTCAGGACATCCGTAAACGTGAGTCGAATATTCCTCAGTCATCTTTTATTACTCACCTTAAAATGATTAAGTGTAGGTATGTACATATGTACTTACTATTATAGAGGTACATCATTCCAAATTAGTGCCACTTGTTGAGTATGGTTCTATTCACTGATGAATTTGAACCAGACAAACGTTTCTAGAAAATAATTTTCTGGTTTCGTGACGGCTTGGACTGGATCTAACAATAAGAAAAACAACAAAAAATACTTCGAAAAGCAAAAATTAATATTTAAATGTATGCATTCTAGTAAACTATATTTCGTCACTGTACACTTCGCGCTCGTGCAAAAAATATATTTATTTAATTAAAGGGCAAGTGCAAACACAAACCACCAAATTCTAATATTGATTTGGTCATATCCGGGCATTTATGTCTATTTTATTGTATGACAATAGCATTATAATGGTTCGATATATTGAATGAGGTTTCATAATTTACTCTCCGTACTATATAAGCATGCCAAATAATATTTCCAATACAGTGCAGGTGAAATCTAAACTACAAATATCAAAATCATGGCCACGTACACTTGCCTGATTTTATTGTATTTGTCTTGCAATATAATTGCAGTCTTTTCGGACGAAATACGTGACGTAACTAGCACTACATTGTCAACTTTGGAGTCCGAAATAGTAGTGGGTGATAGTAGTACAACTACTACATGGGACGAAATACTAGTGGAAACATCTACACCTTCAATAAATAACCATTTTGAACCCATTCCTGAAAATACGACAGTTTCATCAAATGATACACAAGACCAAAGTTACGATGAAAAAATTAAACACGGACTGCAAGCCCTGCAGTTGCAATTGTTACAACAGCGAACACTGATGGTTTTGCACCATTTCCAAGTAGCTATGCCACAACTCCTGGCAATCCAAAACCAAGTTGAGAAACTTGTTAAGACGAATAAAATCGATCGCTTGTATGTACCTGGGCACCAGGACGAAATTTCTAAACTGGTTTCGAACTTGAATACTATTGAAGATGAGGTGTTACCTGTGGACAAGCTGAAGAAAATTCACTCTACGCTTTATTCAACATCTTTGCAAGTTTTAAGAGTGAATTCAAAATGGATCAATTTGCCAAAATATGAAAGATTCCAAGAAATTCAAAGCAATAATAAATCATTCGAAGAAAATTTACAAGACATTTCTGTGTCCATTAATGGTAGAAGTTGGGCTGTTGGCATCAGTATGGTTTATTACACTCATCACTATAAAATACTTACAACTTTTTAAATCTTTTAGTCGTTTTTAATTCTGAGAGAATGAATACGTTTGATTTGTGAGAAAAATTGTCACATTGTAATACGACGTGTGCATTAATAGAAAACTTGGCTGATGTCAAATGGTCAACCATCCAATCTTTAAAAGGAGTTACGCTGGAGCAACAAACTGGTGGGCCAGAAACCATCGTTTATAACGCAACAAAAATATACGGGTTCTCTGTAAAGTAGGTTTTATTTTAAGTTAAATGTTGATACATGTACTTACCTCACCTGTTACGTAATTCATGTTCACGAATATTTCAAAATTCAAAGAAATGACTTTTGGGCGAAGTCCACGCATCTACTGGAAGCGAAGGAACTGGGAATTGCCTTAGTGTCCATGATCGAGACTACAGCTAAAAGGAATCGTTTTTGCTTTGACTTTTTCCATACAAGAGATTTACGTCCTGGAACCGTAATTAGGCTGACTACATGCACGGTATGGGTCGGGTTAATTGTATTTGTATAACTGATAAAAACCTTATCAACTAAACATATTATAATTATCCAGCAAAACACTCAAGACCGGGAGCTAATTACGGAAGTTGCCCTGGATGGAATTAAAGCATCTGCTCGGATCCAAAACTTTAATGAGAAGTTCATTGTCTCTATTACAACTCATGGAAAGTATGATCAATCTGCCGGATCCGCCAAATCCCATTATCCATACCAACCACTTCGTTTGTAGGTTTACCATTAACGTAACCAATGTATGCATTTTTTGATGCGTTGAAATCTACGTTATGTGTTATATTATCTTTAACCGTTATTAAGTTTTAATTTTAAAATGTATGGGTAACGTTAGGGATAATAAAATCTAAATCCAGCTGATGTTTTAGTTTATTTTAGAGTCGTATAATAGTAAATTATTGACAGTCTTTCGGTTATCAGAACGAATGTTGGGCGTTTACTTACTTAGTATCTGTAGACTCCAAATTGCGGAGATATTTTTCAGCGTTGTCATACATCATTTCAGCTGTGAGTGGCTCACAGGGCTCCTTCAGTGTCTTGAAATGTTTTTTTAGATTTTCAAATAGTGTCTTTGGAGAGTCGGTGAGTAGGTTAAACTGATAAAATATTATAGAATATTATTATCATGTTATTCATCATCGTTTTAGGAATGTTGTATCTACATGCATACTTATCTTATTACAAGACTAAATTTTACAACCTCCTTAAAGTTTGAAAACAGATGTCCCAAAAACGGAAACATGTCCGAATGAAAGGTTTTAGAATTGCCATGAACAGCTTGTATTCCACTACCCAGGACGGCTTTGCAAAAACAAAAAGCTTCTCCTGTTGTCTTGTTATGACAATCGTATACCCCATCATGTCCACAGTGTACCCAGTTGAAGTTGTATGAACAATTTAGTTCGTGAAGCTTTTCTAAAATACATATAACATTTTTACATTCATAATAAAACCATGCAAGCAGTTATTTAACTTAATACAATTACAGTGACCAATCTATTATGTTAAATAATGTCACAACCTGGAAACTCATGAAAAATAATATTGACGATGTCTTGATCCGCTAACATTAACTTTTCTCTGTATAGCGTATGAGCTGCTTTGGATTTTTGTTGAAAACCGAAGTCTCTCATTTGGGTTAAATTCATCAGCATTACCCCAGCATTGAGGCCTGTGTATATAACATACATGTCAATACAGATGATGAAACCAATTTAGATTTGCTTTGTCGCAACGTTCGCAATTAAAATTCTAATGATGGTACCTCTCTTTCCATAATAAGGCGTTTTCGCCATAGTATTGTACCAACCAGTAGCAGTTTCTTCGTTATTCGGAGCCATGGCAGCAAGTCTCCCGTCTCCCATTTGATTTTTAAATTGTAGCCAAAACTCCGTCATGTTAGACACCATGATTATATCTGTGTCTAGGTAAATGAGAGAATCAATGTGCGGCAGAAGTGACTGTGAAATAGCATAATTTCATACATGTTCGGACTTTTCGTTGTTTGAAACCGCAAGAGAATTTTAGATTACAGTGGTAGTACAAATATTTTTTAAACCGGGAAAAAGAGTCTTTCAGTCGCGCAAGGTGTATACATCTGTCTCCATTCCTCCCCGTCGTCAGCGTCATTTGCTGGAAACCATTCTAAATGCAATTCATAGGTAAAGTCCCAGCCGAGCGCATTAACCGTCCATTTCAAGGCCAAAATCTACCAATCAAATATATCGAAGGCAATACTTTTTTTTTTACTTAAATGGGAAAAACATAATTAAAATGTACCTCTACAAACGTAAAGTATATCTTACATCTTGTCCCATGTCCACTATAGTTTTATTATCGCCGAACATAATCACGTGCAAATTAGAATCTTGGCTGAATAGCGTCACAGATTTGAGCATAACAATAGCTTCGTGGCGACGGGACCCACATGAGACAAAAGCTATTGTGATGTTAGTTTTTGGCCCAGTAGTGGTAATAGCTTTATGGCTTTGGCTGCAAAAAATTTACAAGTTCCTGGAATCCATTTTGACTTTCAAACTTATTCCAATTCAATTTTTTTAAATTCCTAAGAAGTTGATTTATGCAAATTTTTTAACCACGCTTTTACCGATGAGGCGCTCGTTCTTCAATATCCGTGTAATTTGAGCTCATTCGTGACCACATTAGATACGTCGTGGTATCCGTTTTAGCATTTTGCAAAAGCTTTTCCAAGCTGTAATTCAGAAGTAGTGATTTTATTTCCTCAAATAGATTACGTTTTATTGTTATACTTACACTTTATTATAAGGAATTATAAGTATTACGTTTCCAGTTTAGTCCAGCTTCTTCCCATTATATTGAGCACTCTCAAACTTTCGTTCAAATCTTCTCTCCCAAGGTCCCCATTTTTGCACAAATCCGTGGAATGGGCAGCGGTGGCGAGTTTATCAATATCATTTCCGCTCGTGGTTCTGTTCAATATTATAAACGTTCCATGGTGAGGGTAGACAAAATTGAAGTAAGTACCAAATGCAAATACCAATATAATGATGTATCCAAGGGTACGAGCGCTCAGTACGTGAGATTTTCGAAACATATTTTGGCAAACCTATGAAGTTTTAGCCAAATAATCTTCAAATAGCTATATCGTTTATGCACATGAGCAACAGAGCACTATTGTTAAGTGTTAACTATTGAAAATTTAGTAGCTTTTATTCGAACACATTGTTAAAATTACTTCTACAGGGTTTTAATAAATAAAAAAGATTGATAGAAAATATGATGTGCCCAGAATGTAAGTTACTGGAAGTGAAATTTCAAGAGCTATACACGTCAATGAATAACGAAGGTAAAAATAAAGATCGTCCCTCGATGCATTTTATGAACGATTGTTAGCTAATGTCAGTCTCACTAATTACATCTTAATCACTTTACGACTGTGCTTAACGAAAGAGAAGTGATACTCGACTTATCGGGATCAAACAATCAAATCGTCTTATAGGTACTCGTCAGGTATATTAAGTCCAAGACTTGTAACGTAATTCATAATTACTGTCAAAATAAGTGTGTGAAGTAAATGTTTTTAGTTTTTATTATCTCTTAAGTTAAGTAATCATGGACTGAACGGAAACACTTCATTATGGTTTATGGTCGTAGCTCGTAGCATCCAAAGAACACAGGCATGTATGTCAGACATTGAGATAAGAAAATTAAATTTACTTGCATGCGTGATGATCATCTAAACCGCCAAATATTTGTATTATCACAATTAGTTGATCATTCTTATTGACAGTATTTTAGAATATTCGGAAACAGTGTCTATGTAAGACACTTGAAAGCAAATTAATTCTAACAATTACATATGTTAAAATGTTACATAGCCAAAAGTCTTTACTATAGTAGTTTATAATGGTTAAGTGTTAATACCTATGAGAGTAAAATAATAATAACAGATTTCTTTCCAATGCTGCATAAGTGGCCCCTTTTTATTTTCGTGTTGTTTGTTACAGATGCAAGAATTGTTTTTCATATGCATATAATAGTTACTAGTTACTATAATTTGCTAATTTTCTTTGCCTTCTATCGACTCTTCCTTTTTCTATCTTTTTTAATTGATAGTAATTGCTGTAAGACTGATGCCAATGTCTCATACATTCAAAATTAAATTTGTTTCCAAATGCAGTGATGGTTAAATTGTAATTGTAAACTTACTAACACTACATTACTGTGTAATACACAAATTATTATTTACACGTATCTTCTGGCTTATATAATTACATAGCTGTGAATTTTGACTCGGTTATTTACGAGGATTGGAAGAAATGCAATATTAAAGAGTAACTTTCTTTACTTGATCAAAATAGAATATGTACACAACAATATAACAAAGTATAATAGCCTCGCTTACAATTCAATATATTAAGATGTAAACAACCCAGTAAGTTTTTTCTTGAGCCAAACATGGGTTCAATACACATTTGCAATTATTTTAGTTAAGGTTTTAACAGCTTCATAGTTAGTTCCGAACCGCCATCAAAATACTACAATCAGCACAAATGTTTATGAATAAATAAAAAAGAGTTGCATCGTTATTACAATATTATTTTATTTGCAGGGACCAACAGACACTGTCCGGTCGTCAAAATTGACGGCACCCAGTTTATTATGAGATGGAGTTCCTGGAGCGATCATGTGTTGATGTCCTTTGCAATTCGGTTTACTGTACAAAATCGCACATTCGCCATGAGTATTCACGGATGAAACAACTCGTTTTCCGAATCTCAAATTGGTACATCCATTCAGTTCGAACGAGTAAAGGAAGCCTGTAAAACAAAATGGAGATTCAAATAGGATCTCATAAGGTACGACTTCTTTATATTAACTAAAGTAACTAACTTAGGTAAAATATAATTAAAATAGATAACAGATGCTGTCCAACAGAAAATGTATACCCTCAAATTCCTCATCTTCATAGATGTCAATAGGAGCGCTCAAGCAGGCGATGAATAGTGAACTGATTATTAGCAGCGATACTACTGTGGGTAAACGAATTTGGTAAACCATTTTCTATAGCCTTAAAGATACGAACTTCTACTCTTGCAAACTTGGTTAGTAAAACTCACGAGCACGGTTGCGACTGAAAGGTACTTCGCAAATTTGTTGTACTTATAACAAACTGGCTGTAGGGAAAGTTTTTGTCACGTAACTTCGTTGGGACTCCTTGATGTTTGACGTGTTCGTTGGACTTGACGTGCTATATTATTAAAAGGAAGGACGAATCTATTGTGGTTTCATTTTTCCGGCAGCTTTTATGCTAGTGCGAAGTAATTATCTGGTGAGGAACTTCGCGGTTCATTTACGCGTTAAGTCTAGCTCAAACTTAATAGCCAGATCTTGTACATATAGTAGATACATATAAATACGTACATATATAGTTTTGAATGGATCTAAGTAAGTCTCATTTATCTGTACTCAGAATTCATATCATAAATTTATTGCTAATTTCATGGAAGAGATTATTCATTCATGCTGACATTGCTGACTAGACAATTCTTATGGTAATATATTGACTTCAAGAAAAAGATAGGATCAAGCGTGTATGCTTGTACATGTATCTATGTATCTATGTAAGCATCAATTGCATATATTTTTTATCAGTCTATTACAAATTACATACAATTTCTAGGAATTTTTTATTTCAGTTTTTTAAGATAAGACAAAGCATTGTTGTACAATATGCCTGCTGACAAAGGATGACATGGGTTTTCCAATTTTTTGAACTTCGTCATTAAACTTTCAAATAAAGTTATAGGTGAATCTAGAAGAGGATCCCACTGCGTATTAAATTAAAAAAAGTTGTGTAAATAATTTTTCATAAGAACTTACTGATATAAATAGATTGGTTTAGCCGAAGCCGTATTTCATTCTCTAGACGCCATAATCATATGTATACACATTCCCCGTAATAATCGACATCGTGTGAATGAATTTTCTTACATTGCTAAAAGCTACGTATAACTGATTCAAGAATAAGTTTGAGTCAGTTTTGAAGAATGTCCTGCCATTGCCATGAACGATTTGCACGCCTTTGAGGTAAGTCGCATTGCAGAAGCAGAAGGAACTTCCCGTAGAGTCATCGTGGCATTTATAACCGGAATTGCCACAATGGACCCAGTTAAAATTGAATGAGCAATCTAATTTGTGCAATTTTTCTAGAATGGGGACAAGGACATCCGCTCAATGATTAACCGGTATTAATAGACGGTAGTACTTAATAAAGAATAGGTTTGGTCAGATAAATTCCGGTGCTGTGAGTCTAAGTATAATTTCATAACAGACAAAAAGGGGCATAAATGACAAACTATACCTGAAAACGTATGGAAAATTATATTTACTATATCTTGATCTGCTAGTTCCATCTTTTCGTGATAAACTTGATGCGTAGCCAGAGCTCTTTCTTCGAAGTTGAAGGACCGCATTTGTGTAAGATTCATTAACATGACTCCAGCATTAAGGCCTGTAAATTAAAACGAAGCTCTTACGGGTAAATTTTCACACTTTTAACCTTGTTAATTATGTAAACAGTACAATAAGTACATATTATTATACCATTTATCCCATAAAATGGGATTTTATGGTTTCCACGATACCATCCCGTAGCAGTATCTTCATTGTTAGCCGCCATCGCAATCATTTTGTCGGTTTTCATATTTTTCCCAAACTCCAACCAAAGCTCGGTTAGGTTCGACAGCACGATTGTGTCAGTGTCCAGATAAATGACAGCATCAACTTGTGATAGTAACGACTATATCAGAACAGGAAGAGAAAGCAATAAATTAACCACAACAATTAGTGATAATTAAGACAACAAGGCCTTATTAGTCGTCATACTACATAAAAACTTACAGGAAAAAATAACCTCTCCGTCGCACATGGAACAAACATGTTTTTCCATGCTACTTTCGAATCCGAGGGAAACCATTCGAGGTGAATTTCGAATGTAAAGTCAAGTCCGATGACATTCATGGTGAATTTCATTGTTAGTATCTATAAAATAATGTATACAAAATGACGATTTGTGAGCTACTTTAATTTATATGAAATTTAATCCTATGTAATTAAGACCCACACAACTACAATAAGTGTGCTGGCAGTTTACATACATCAATAGCAACGTCCACAGCTGTCGACTGATCACTTGCCACAATGATATGAAGATGTGCATCTTGACTAAAGAGAACGGCCGACTTTATCATAACCATAGCTTCCTTTCGTCGATCACCACAGACCACACATGCCAAGGCAATGTGTATTTTACGTTGCAGAAATTTATTAATAGCGTCTCTGGGGAAATAAGATTCACATTTAATCATTTTATACATTTACATAGATATATAGCTGGAAATCTTGTAGGAGAGGGTCCTGGAAATAAAATTGCATTTACCTTGGTTGTTTACACCGCAATGTGTCTATGCGGGTTCTAATAGTATTAATAACAACATGTTTTGCGGAATTTCTTTTCTCTGAATCAAGCAGTAGGGACTCCAACCTACATGGTTAATTAAAATTAATCAGCTTTAATTCATCACATTCTTCAGCTGTGGACAATTGGGTTATAATATTATGTGTACTTCTAATTCTAACCATATATATACATATATACATATATATACAGACGTACATAAATCATAATATTTTGTAGTATAGGCAAATAGAAGATCATGTGTCTTTGTGACCTGCCTAACCTCTAGTAAAGCTAAGGTTTCCGAGTATCAGATTAAAAATATCATAAAACTATTGACCTACGTGACACACGTTGATTCTTATTAAAGCTAGAAACTGGCGTGGATAAAGGTAATTGAATGCAAAGAAACTACACATGATTATCAATATTAGTCCCAAGAAAAAGAATTTCAAAAATTGAAGTGAATTCCAAGAATGTACGTTTAGTCGATTTATTTTCAATTGAATGAATTCCTTCTAAAAATAAATTTATCTCACATTTCACAATCAGTACTCTGTCTTCCAAGCTCGTTCAATGCTTTCAAAATGCTCTTGAAGTCTGGGTGGTCTTCATTGTTTCGACCTTCGTAAAACGAAGCGTAGGCACTGTTTCGTCGGTTCAAGTGCATTAATTCACACTGCATGGGGCTGGTGGAGCTTCTCGTATTTCTTGAGAACAGTGTTGTACTAACGTAGCACCCAATCACAAGAAAAATATAAATAGCAGCACGAGAAGGAGAATGTATCCGGAAGTGATTCAGGATTTTCGGAATAGTCATTTCTAATGTTCACTAGGTGCATTAGACTACCTAATGTCCATGGGGCAAGACGATTATTCATGGAGCACGATGGTACCTTCGGAAAACTGACAGTTTATTATGCTATGTAAACCGTTGCGAACTTAATTTGATTGTGAAAAACGAGTAATTTATCATTGATTATGCATGTAGGTATGCGAACTCCTTGCTGTTTACGCACATCATAATTTCTTTACAAATAACGAACGCAGTTAACTTATGAATGCAGAAATATACAAAGTGTATTTCATTGCCCAACGTCCAACTTGATGACATCCTCAAATCCCGCATTCATTTCTAGGTGTTGCATCAGCAATTACAACTACATAAAGTTCAGATGCAAGCGGGACAAATTCTTTGTAATACATAATGAGTATGTTGATAATAAATGTCTAAATGATCTTCAATGATCGTTAAAGGTTTGAACATAATGAATTTTTATGAATGTGCATTACAATAAACGGAAACGACAGTAAGCACAAATGAAACATATCATGTTCTAACAGATAATGTGACCGCCATTATTTCGTGGTTGCTCCTATTGAAGGTACATATTTATGGTTAATGATCACTATCCGAATGCTCTGACGAACCAACTTGTAACCTCTAACTTGCAATGTCCAATCGATTACATATGAGGTTTTCAATGGATTTCGTACTACCAAAAACAAAATTGCAATCAATTTGTTCATTCATTCCGTAAGATGGCTGCCCTGCAATATGAATACTAGAGACGCTGTTTTATTCCCATGTATGCAATATGCATTGGTTTAGCTATACGTAGGTATAAGTACAATAAAAATGAATCGAAAGGGATTTAAAACATGGATTCAAATAGCCTCGCTCGAAACCGGAACAATTTATTAAATTGAGAATCTCACGTTCCATTTCTGTAATGGCAACTATGAGGCTACATTAATCCTCAAATTTACTTTAATCTTTCAAGGCACCTAACAAAATTTTCATATAAGATGACACAGTATCCCAAGGATTAGGCATCTTATCGTCAGTGACGTAAATCCATTTTACAACCTTCTTCGCAAGATTCACTTGTGTGGCGTTGAAGGCTGAATTCGAAACGTTATGTGCAAAAATTCCCCATTTATCTTTGGGGTATTTCGTGTGCCATCCACCAATTCCACCATATTGTGCTGCACTGGGAAATCCTGAATTTTCATAAATCATAATGGTATCCACGGTTCCCACGTAGACCCCATTGGCAGCTGTATCTGTCCCAGGATTTCCAACAGTGAAATTTATATTTTTTGATTTAGCATAAGAGCTCACAGAGCAGTAGTAGACTGGAGCCATGAGATAAGAATTGTTGGCAGTTGTGGCCCATTGAGATTGCATTTCGTCAAAAAATATTCCCGTGATGGCTGAACCGTAGAGCTTCAGCCAAGTATCGACATCTGCCTTAACGTCCGCTGCATTTCTCATGGCATAACTTGTATACACGTAGCCCATGACGTAGATTGAATTATTTCGTAGCAGTTGTATGCCAATTACGTAGTTGGGATCCTGGGTAGCTCCTGGTCCGTTATCAGGATTTACTATCGCCCAAACTGGCACAACTGGGTAGGCTAATTTGGCATCTACAAGAGGTTGCCATGTATGCTTGCCGTTGGAATCATATACGGGATAAATGTACAAGGGAATAATACACCCACTCTATATAAGTAAAATCGATTAAAATATCCAGTCAATTAATTTATTATTTCAACTGTATTATACATATTTAGGAACTTTTAAATCTTACACTTTGACTCGAAACGAATGCGAAAAGGGCTGGAAGAAGAAGCAAACCTGAAAATAAAATGTTAAACTTATACAACTTCAAGCCAATTTTTTAAAATTCAAACGTACAAATGTTTATTGTACTCGACATTATGACTATATTAATTGTACTAATAATGCTGCCACTTTGAATGGTGTTACCAGTCTTAAAAGCCATGGTTGAACGTGGAACCAATTATCTGTCGATCTATTTATTGGTAACAATATTGTAAATTATAGAAGTTATATTATTACAGCTATCCTGTTGGAAAATGTTTTTAAGAAGGAAGAAGTTGGTGTGTGCTTGCTTGACAACTGAGGAAATAAAGGGCAGAACAAAGGTAAACTAGTTTTATAATTTTATCGATGGATTTATATATACACGTGGAGTTGGTTGTGGTATATTAAGTATGGGATTATTTATTATTCATTATTATTCATATATATATAAGTATATATGACACTTATGACAGTTCGGCGCAAAATATTTGAGTGCCATACCGAGAACTCAAGCAAATAATTTGCATGTTTACATTCTTACACGAGCAAGTTTTCATGCGGTCGGGTGAAACATATTTTTTTCGAACAGAATTTTCTGTCTGTAAGTATATACACATAGTATTTTATGCAAATGATAACTAATATGAAAATCTTTTTATTCTTTCAGTTTAGGGCATTTACTTACATGGCTAGCCGAAACCATGGACAGCCACAAGTTTTTATACTTTAAAATGAACTTTTGTCGTTGTCGTGGGTCGTGATATCATACCGTACGTAGTACTTACATCAACGTGCGACTGTAACTAAAAAGTAAAGTACCTGATAGGTAGTAAATATAAGTAAAATAACGTTTCAACAGATTTAGCTCCAATTCTGGAAATATTTAACTGAATTCGTTAGAACTGTGACACTGTGTTCACTCAATGACTGTCTAAGGGGATATTTTGCTTCTAAAATCAGTTGTCGCAAGTCATCTTTCATGTTCAGTAGAGGTACTAGATTGTCTAATGTTTACTGTACAAGCAGGAGTGGTCAGGTCAGCCACATTATTATACCTTGGTGTACCTGCAGAAAATGGTCAGATTGAGCCCTGACTGACTGGCCATCGTGATCTAATTACTTGTATCAGCTCTGATACTGACCTATGTAATCTATATGTACATCAAGATTCTAGATAAGGAGAAACAAGACAAATTCCTTGACATTGCAAACATGCCACATACATTTACCTGTTGTGTGTTTAAACAACGTCATGTGCTAACTAAACTTTCGAACACGATCGATTTTAACAGATGTTCACAATCTAATCATGCAAGGATAGCAGATATAGCTTAATAAATTATGCTTTATGTAGTAAAACAGCATCAAATCCCTTAACTGCTAAACTAAAGGGTGGTTATACAGTGAACATGTCTATGTGCAGATTCAAAGATGCTAAATTGTACCCTCACTCATCCAACCTTATATTATAATTATGCGGTGTTTGTTCTTTTCCGACTAAAATCGTAATCAATCCACTAATCATGTATGAATTCCCTGAAGAGGCTGCTCTGTTGTGTGAATAAAGGCTAATTAATACATTCTAGTATACAAAGCACAGTACAGACAGATTAAAAATTATGGCCTGGAACGATTATAAATAAAAAGAAAAAGGTGAAAACGTTTTCGTTAATAATTTTTTTTCAGTTAAAGCTCCCATTTATTTTAGTTTTGCAAGGTACGAAACAAATCTTCCAAATAAGGTGGCAAAGTATCCCAAGGATTGTTATCAGGAACAGTCGTATCGTCAGTAACATAAATCCATTTGATAACATTCTTGGCAAGCTGCACTTATGTGGTGTTAAATGTCGAAACGTTGTGCGGAATAATCCCCCATTTATCACGGGGATAGTTTGTGTGCCATCCACCATATTCCGCAGCCGTGGGAAATCCTGAACGTTCATAAATCAAAATGGTGTCCACTGCGTCCACATAGGTTCCATCGCTAGATGTATCTGCCCCAGGATTTCCAACAGTAAAGAGTATATTCTTCACGAATTTAGCATAAGAATTTAGAGAACAATAGTAGACTGGATCGCGGCTGTCTTCTGGCCGAGTTCTGTACTCCATTTCGTCAAAAAATATTCCCGTGATGCCTTGTCCGTAGAATGATACCCATTTATCAATATCTGCTTTAACTTCGGTCCCATTTCTTATACCATAACTAGTATGAACGTAACCCATGACGTTTATATTATTACTACGCAAGAAATTTATCCCGGTCGCGTAGTCCGAATTCGTATCATTTCCTGGTCCGTTCGATGGATTTACAACTGCCCACACCTGCACATCAGGGTATTTCTTTTTTGCATTTACAAGCGCTTGCCATGTATGCCCACTGGTTCCATTGGAAGGATAGATGTACAACGGGACTATTGTCCCACTCTATAAATAAAAGCGGTCGGATTAACTAACTGCAAACAAATAATAATAATTTACTGTACTAATTTAATATTGTAAAATCTTACGCTTTGACTCGCAACGAATGGGAAAAGGGCTGTCAGAAGAACCAAGCCTGATTAAGAAATACATATCTGGATTATATTAACAACATTAAATGTAAATCTTATTATACTCTATCTACATATGAAAAATCAATGGTTATTGAAAGTTTTAATTTCATTACCAGCCCTCCAAGTCATAGTTGAAACGGACACTTTTACCATCATTCTGGGTGCTAACCTAATTTGATACTGTTAGGTCGTGAGTAGTTACTTCGCCGAACTTCAAAGTTCAATTTTGGTTTGTTCCTATAGATAGACAGCTGTGACATTAAAGTGTAAGGCAGTTAACGGTAAATATCAAATATAGTACCTTTACTTACATTAGGATTTACGTGTGGACAATAATGGAAATAATTAATGCATGCATGTATCTGTACGTACGAATGTAAGTGTTGAGTAATTTATTCCTCATTATTCAATTCACAAATAGGAGTGTGACGCAAAATGCTCGTGATAATTTAAACATTCAAGCAAACTGTTTGCATGTGGTGAATCAATAACGTGTATTACTATTCTCCGTTTTTAGCAATTGGATTTTGAGATTTTGTCAGAGCAATTGAGCTTCATCCCAATCGATAGTGAAGCATTAGAATTGTTATATAGATACCTACTTATAGGTTTATGAAATAAAATTCCTACAGTAAAAACAAGTTGATTTTAAGCTGCTTTTGGATTTCATATATGTTGGTACCACTTCCAAGATCGAATTTATCGTTCAACTTCACATTGGCTGAACGAAATTTAGACCTATATACTTCATATGCAGGCTGAACGAAAAGATTAGAGAGGTGAAGGATGAAGATCTTATACTTACACGTACTGGCCAAATTACAGCTTACAAAATAGAGTAATTTTGTAGATACTATTGACTTCATGTTTATTATGTTTCTTTGATTTGCTTATTGGAAGACTGTAAGATGCCGATTTAAAATTAAGTTTTGATTAAATTTCATACAAACAATAATTTTGTGCTATGCTGTGATTATTAACCAGGTATAATTCTGCAGGTATTTTAGCATGCTTCTAAAATCAACAGTTCGACGCGTAATGATAACTGAATGTTTTGCTTTAAATTTATTTATATTGGATAAATACTACCTAAAGCAAAGCAATACTGATTTTTGACAGAAATACATAATAGACATGCCTAGAAAAATAATACCATAACTGAGTGATTGCATGCTAGATATGTATGTATATATACATAGTCTTGTTTGTACAAATTAAACAAGTGAGAATCTTTTTTAAGTTTAGACCTGTGTAACGTTACGCACATGTGCTTGTTAAGCACAGCTAATTCCACCGTTCTGCTTATAGCGTCCGTTGTGCAGAGCAGCAAATTATTTTACCCAATTGTCGACCATTAAAACATTTTTGTAGAATTGTTGAATGGTTTCGAAAAACTTTTTTGGTGCATTGATGTTGGCGTTGCTCTTTACAAATGATCAACTGTTTGTGGGTTTGAATTTGAAACAAGTGGATTTGGCTGCTATCATACATATACCTACATACAATCCTATGTATAAATAGTGTGCATCCTTGAAAAAACCTGCTCATATTAAAAATATTGCAATTCTATATTAATCGACTTGTTGTAATTTTAAATAAGTAGACATGATCGTATGATTGTTTATTTTTAATAATGGCACAGTTAGCTACCTGTATAAAAGTAGACATACCTATTATCACGGCTGACCTACATGTGGTATGCGATTTTTCTCCTTGGCCTCTAATGTTAAGGCAGGTATGGGTAGTACATTTTTATTCCATTTGTGCAATGTATTAAAAATAATATAAATATATATATATATATTTGCACATGAAAATTAAATTTGCGTGGGCATACAATTATTCTAATTATGCCTGAATGCCTTGAGTATAAGAAATGTAGATAAAATCTCTGTTTTTCATCTCAACGGAATTATCTTACCTAATCGTTAATGCAGTTAAATACGTACACAAGTCGTGACAACAGCAAACTTAGAATTTGTCATTGTCATGTATATAGACTTTAACTGTGCATCTTTGGTTTCATAATCAGTACATACTCTTAGCAGCAATTACAACTCATTTAAGTTCATCCACAATTCCTCTCAGTTGATTTATGCATGTTTGTCTCTCTTTTTTATTCGCAATTTGGAGTTGTTGAACATGTGATCATTGAACCGGTTGAACGACGACGGGTATTCCAAGTTCTATTGGGATGGGAATTTCAAGCTATATAACTTACGTTTCAATCATTTCTTGGAAGTTGTAACAACAACATCACCTTTATCGTGTTTATTGACTGTGTAGGAACGGTGTTTTCTGATTTGACTCGCAAACAGTCTCATTGTCTTGGATTTTACACATATGTTGAATCTGCATTTAATAATTTATTACCATCGGATAATCTCTATACGTACAAAATTGTAAGTACTGCAACGTTGAGCATTTTACGCTTCTACATACATGGAAGTATAGTGTATTAAGGGTTTTGTGTATTAGCTATGTATACATTTAAATTTGCGAAATTGCAAAATAGTTTCTATCCATAATGTTCTTACATATAGAACTGTGTGTTATATTTATTGTGACGCTTATCACCGGCGCCATTCACGGATCTCTACAGTTTTCCATTGTAGGGGATGCAAGCGAAAATAGTTTACATTTAAATTCAATAGTTTCATCCAGATCCCTAATCAATGGAGTGACACGAACACCGTGTGAATACCAAGAAGGAGCAGATTTGGTCGGGCTGCACACGGTAAATATGAATAACACGGGATATTATTGACGATTAACATGGTAATGTGCAATATGCTTTTGCAATTTTACGGCCATTAATAATGTTCAACTATACTTCGTAAACAGATTGAAATCCTTCGCCAGCAAGGTTACAGAACAGAGACCCATTATGTCACCACAGATGATGGATACATATTTGAGCTTCACCGTGTTCCAGCTCCTGGGAAACCTATCGTGTATTTATTACCGGGAGTATTTCAGTCGTCAAGAGATTTTTTAATGAATTGTCAAGGGAGATCTTTAGGTATGAGCGCTTCGATGGAAATTATTTTATTGATTTCATACTCAATGCAAATGCTTTTAGAATATTCTATAGACTTCTATATGAACATGAAAGTAATTTTTCTCCATGCAGCATCCAAACTCATTGCAGAGAGGTATGATGTATGGCTTGGGAATTACAGAGGGAATACATACGGAAGGAACCATACGATAATTTCGCCAGATAACCCACAATTTTGGAAATTTGGGTGAGGCATTGAATTCCAGAGGCGACACTTATTACAAATACATTTATACTGTTAAGCCTCTGTAAATAAAAGAATTTCTAATCTGAAGCTATCCCGTACAGCTTTCATGAGCTTTTCCAACATGATGGACCTGCCGGTGTGAATTACGTGTTGACCGTAACCGGAGAGCCGAACCTAAACTGGGTAGGATATTCACTAGGGGGTAATATTCTCTTTGGAATGCTGTCAGTTCGTCCTGATTTCAACGATAAGATAAAATTCGCTGCAGTAATGGGTCCTATAGCGTATTTTGATCGGACGCGATCTCCCATAATTCGACTTTTAACTCCGTTTAGATATCTTTCAGAGGTATACAGATATTATAAATATGTGAATTTTAAATTACAACCCCGGAGATATTAAAAGATACTAATAAATTAAAAATCAAATAGGTATTTATATCTACATTCTTCAGAGGTGAAGTATTCGCTTCATCAGTAACCGGCCCTCTCCGCCGCTTTTTTAAATTGACTTGTATGGAAGAAGCCCAATCTAATATTCCTGGAATTTGTTCCTTCATACTTAATAACTATGATTCGAAAGATACCGAGCAACAAAACTTGGTAAACTAAAGTTTTGACTTGATTAGTAAAGTAAATATTAATTAAGTATAAATGATTTAAACTATTGAATGTACATGTATGATGTACTTAAAATTCCCAAATTTCAATATGTACAGCCCTTCCTCCCAGCAATACTCTCAGGCTATCCAGCCTCGACATCGGGCACTCTATTCAGACAATGGTTGCAGTTTATAGCAAGTGGAAAGTTTCGACAATTTGACTATGGCTTTAAAAGGAATCTCTTTAAGTATGGATCATTCGAGCCACCCGCATACAATCTCTCTAATGTAAAGGTACCGTTACTAACTTTGTGGGGAGAAAATGACTTCATCACTTCCAAAGAGGTTCGCCCTATTTTTACCAGCTGCACAGAATATGTATACTTATCCTAAGCTATAGCTAGTAACTAGTAACAGTGTATTGTTATTTACTTTACAACCCATACAACTGTATATGTACATATGTATATCTGTAAATACATAAATAACACTTCCAATGTTTACCTTTTACAGGACGTGCTTCGAACTGTAAAGGATCTTCCAAATTTAATAAACAACATACGGGTAGACTGGGATAACTGGACCCACTTGGACTTCACGTACGCCAAAGATGCGGATATTCTCGTATATGATCACATCTTGAAATACTTGGCACAGTACAATTAAATTGTAATCTAATTTTAAGATTAGCTCAATGCAAACAACATGCTATATTGATTTATTTAGCACTACATTTTTGTATTGTGATACATATAAGTGTATACGTGTACGTATATACTTATTACGTCTTGATTGCAATGATACAAGGTAATCATTCAATCAATTACTTCAAGATGAACTGACCAAACCCCCACTTCTATAATTACTTATAAAGTATCCATTTCTATTAAGCCTACCTCAACGTACTGAGAATCATGGGATTTCAGGGCAACATACATACCTATTTATTTATTTTAAATGAGCTACAAAAACGTGATGTTTTTAACGAGTCCGCTGTGAAGTGCTGTGTGTACAAAAATTCTGTCTAGACTTTGAAATAAAAAAATCAAAATACTACATATACCTATAAATGTTATCTTCTTTCTCCTGTCATTATAATTAGGAATAATAATAATTGAGTTTACTTTTCTCAAAGGTCCTTATAGGTTACACTTGCAGTGAGAAATAATTATAATGGAGCTTATCTTCTCTCACCGGCAGTTATATTTATCATCAGTTTGTTTATTGCAAACGTTTTTTTTCATGTAATAAGAAGCAATGCAATTTATATTTTCTTAATTCCAAATAAAAAGCGTCATGTGAAGGAAGATGCCCCCATTAATGGGGGAAGATCAGTCTTTTTGTACTGACCTAGTTATGACAGGTAAGGGCATGAAATATTCACAAGCATAATAAAAATAATCATCACATTTATTTTTACCATCTTTAATTTAATAAAATAAATACAGTAAATTCAAAATAAATTCAAAATAAATTCAAAATAAATTCAAAATAAATTCAAAATAAATTCAAAATAAATT
>JAQGAK010000986.1:0-44199 GCA_034696945.1 Lipothrix lubbocki
CATCTCAATCACACTTGGACAGCAAAGGCTGTCATACTCGGAGAAGGCAAAAGATTAAATTTAAATACTCGACAATAACATGGTTTTAAGTTACCTAATTGTAAGCCTAAATCATTTGGTTTATACCACACATTTCATTTGTCTAAAATTGTTTTTCCTCAGTTTTAGTATATAATTAAGCATTAAATATTAGATAAATAAAAGATTCTTCATTATTGAAGTACTTTGCTTTTATATTGATGGCCAGTTAAAAATTATTATGACTACAAACGGTGGTTAAATTTTTAATGTTATTACATTTTATCTATAGATGAAGGAGTTCTTGAAAGAGAAAGTAATAAGGTTGAAGATTATGACAGCGATTTAATTTTTTAAGACGCTTATTATATTTGATATTACCAGATGTTTTAAGGCATTACAAAATGTATTTTTATTAGTATTATCAAGATGGACAAGTTTATTAACATTTTTCATGTTTATGTACATGTGTAGTAAATACGGTGAAAAACGAAATCGTTGCAAAAATGTATGCTGTACTACTCAATGTATTTACTGTGAATAAATAAGTAGTAAAATAATGCATGAATGTAAATATTTAATATGAAAAGTACCTAAAGACAAAGTACGTCAAGATCATATAAGTTCTGTGTGTGTATGTATATGTTGGAGTGTATAGGTCGGTGATATTGCTGTCAAAGGGCAGGACTTTATCTTAAGCCGGATACAGATAATAGTTACTGATCTGGATGTAAAATATGGAGTGGATGTTGAACTATACCATTCATATAACATTGGTCATTTTGGACATTAATAACATGGAAATTTGACTTAATCTGAATTGTCCGGCCATATGTACTTAATACATATGTCCATATATTACATGTTCATCAATGGATGATGTGGATGAAATAAAGTTAAACTATTATTCTAGTTTACGAATGTGCTAATTTAAATAATGATACATAAACATTAACATGTGTTTCCTCTATATATGAACTAGTTTAAATATAATCTTCAAGGTTCAAGCATATATAAAAATTAAGCTGAGGAAAAAATGACGGCAATAGTAAATATCCCTACTTCACTTATTACACAAAACGAATAGGTACCTATATTTGTAACGTTTTGCGTAAACTCTATAAAGTAACTTGACACGAAGTCCCCCAAAATTAAGCGCTAAAATATTATTCTTCCCTTCCCACCGTCTAAGATAAAGTGGATTAAATAAGATCCTCTAGAAGGGACAAAACGGATCTCTGGTGGCATTATTTACATTGAAAACAACAATAGGAAGCTTTTGATCTTCTTTCTCATTTCCTTTAGAATTTTTGTATTGCTAGTTACATAACAATAAGCTAATAGGACTCTACTTTCCCACACTTCATTTTCCAATAAGATCATCGAATGATCGAACATAACCATTTGGGAACAGAATTGAGGTTAATCCAATAACAATTAGTGTCCCGGTTGTTAACTCATCTCGTCGGGGAGTAAAGTGTATTACACTTGATGAATAGATTATTTGTAGGAACTTGTATTAAGGAACTTGTAATAAGCAGGTTTAAAGGCAGCAGGTTGTTATAACATAAATACTGACGGGGATGTGAGTGGCGAGTGTTTTTATGACAAATTCCAATAATGCAGTGGACAAGTCTTACCTTCCTTTGAGCTTAAAATATCAAGTTTTTACAGTAAATGTATGAAATAAAGTGAGGATTTCCTCACAGTCGGACGGCTGTAATCCGGCATTTTCCACACAAAACATTATGCACCTTAATCCATACCTTAATGGTCATTGTGTGGAATGTTTTGCTGTTGGAAAGCGTCAAGCAGTCTGCGAGTCATTAATTCTGCTGCTGTCATTTGTCACCTGTCAATTTCCAATTCATTAGTTGTCCATTATCATTTTTTTAAACAACAAACAAATAACTGCGGACACTTGCAGGTGTTAACCCTTTTGTAATCATGTCAATTAACTTTTCTACATTTCTTTTAGCTTCTATAAACTCTAAAACCAACGTTTGCTTGTTCTTGGGGATCGCCAAGTGAACCCTTGATTATCTACGAATCTCATTCAAAGATGGCGGTGCAATAGTTTGAGTAATCGGGACAGTTATTAAAGATTTTAGAATACTTGCTCAAAGGTCTGTATAGTTGTTTAAATGATTTGATTTGGAATTGAATCTGTAATATGAAAAAAATATTTTTTTAAAAATATTTTTCCACGAATCCAGTAGTGAAATTATTAATTTTTAATATTTGAAAATTATTTATTTAAGTTTGTGTACTAATATTCCTATAAGTAAAACATAGTAATGTTTTTGCGTTCTTCAACACGGGAAAATTATACAGCTTCATTTATTTTCCATATTTTTTTGTATATATAGTTTCGGATTAATCATCAGAATAAAATGACAATATTGATAATTATTTAAATGAAAGAAAAATAAATATTTAGATGGTGATTTTTTTAAATTTTAAAGATTTTGCCTAATAGCTCCAACAAATAAAAAGTTTTTGTAAATTGTTACCAAATTACAATAAGCCTACGTATGCATCCAGAATTTATTATTTTGTTTGCCCGCAGTTTCACCGTCCGTATCCCCCGTTTATCCATACTGTACAGTGTAAATACATAAAAACGGTATTGTTTAAGTATGCAAGTCCATAAGTTGCGGTGTAAAGACCTCCCAATGGGTTTCTCTGGTTACGCTGAAAGACAAAAGTAGCTTACCCGGCTCATCTCAAGGGGCATCATCCCAATAGAGCGATGATTATTCAATTTTGGGCGCCTTTGTTCCCTTCCTCTCATAGTCCGGAGCTCAATTTAATGCGAATAACAATGGACCCATGTTCCTTTAACTAAATGATGTTGGATAAACTGCATCACACATTTACATTATTTGAATCTGAAAGGAATAACGATTGCGTTGGAGGAGTGCAGGGAGACATATAGTCATACAACACATAGTAATCATAATTATATACTCTAAGCATTCTTGACTCATGCTCTCTCCTATCATTCCGTCAGCCTCTCTTCTGTAATATTGCATCCTGAAAAGTTTTTAAAGTGTTCAGGAACAATGCAACTATTGTCCTCCGTATTTTCAACTCTTGTGCTATAGCCGGGACCGAAAACGACCCTTGTGATACTACCGATGAGATATTACACTATGCAGTCTGTGCATATTACCCGCACTATATAGTTATAAATACTATAACCGCCAGTGTTACATATGCTTCAAAGTGTAATAAATACTAAAATGGACGTTCACAATAAAAATAATAATATAAACATATGCATTAGTAAACCCGTTTGATCTTCCATTAATGTTAAATATCTTCGGCGGAGATGCAAAGTAAGCTAACTCCATGTGCGTCTATAGCTGCCACGTGAAACATGCATCCACCATCATTTTAATTTGAAGTTCAAGGTTTATGGGATAACTCCACTATAATTCACAATTGCTGCTGAAATTTTAAATATAAATTCACTCTCAGTTTTCAGTTTTTAATGCAATTCAAACGGGATATCTCCTCTTGCACTGAATTGACGGTGGATATCTCATCTTGCACTGAATTGGACGTGGGTATCGTATCTTGCACCGAATTGATGGTGGATATCTCATCTTGCATTTAGGTTCATGGAGGTAGCCCACTTTGCATCTCCACCGTTGTTCCCATATTAAAATTGTGTGTATAATTATACATATATTTACATTAAATTACAGGAACTGTGTAAGTTGTTTGAAGCGATGATAAGCTTTGCAGGTTACATTTAATAGTCATACAGGTAAGGTGTGGTCTTTCGGTGAATATAAGAAATGTATCCATATAGTTTTCGGCGTGATTCAAAATCGTACGAACGGGTTGGACAATATAAAGATGGTATGAATAACAGCAGGTTGAATTTACCTTGTATTGTTGTTATACACCTCTTTTTTTAAATTCATTCCTCATACCTATACACACGTGCATACATACATATGAACACATGTGCCCGATTGCATCAGAATCAGAACACACAGCGCTCTTATTATTGCTGGACTTATATGGTCCTTTTATACTATAGATACTTTTTAAGTGTCAATTTAGCCAAGGGAAAAAAATTGGAATGATACGACCTAAAAAGATTTCCAATGTTGAATGTTGGTGTTGTGTCTGTTTGGAATTGAATGGATGATTGTATTTGCATCTCTTATTTCGTGTGTATACATTACACGATGAGAGATCAACTCCAATAAAAGAGTTGTGATAGCCAAAGGAGTTCATCATCAAAAGGATATCGTATGTAATTGCCCGCTTGATTTTCATCTCGCGGTGATTATGACACCACCACCACCATTTGTGTTTAGCATATACCATTTGGCTCTGTTTTGGTAAGTCAATATTCTAATAATAATGGTATAAGTACTACATGGGTGTTGTTTTATGTTTCCTTTGTATAGATGCTTCTATTTTTATTATTATTGTGAGTTAATATCTTGTAATATGCTTCCAAATCCAGTGCCAAGAAATTTGACATTGACATGAACTGTGGTGGATTGTCTTTTGTAAATAGTAGATTTTAAGTGTGTGGAGTAATGATATTATACACACGGATTATACATCTCTAGTATAATCCTATAGTAGATACAAGTACATATACGAGATATTTACTTTTTGTCAGTCATTTTATGTTCCTATTATATTCATATTATATTCCCATTACTATATACATATAACAACATGTACATTACATTTACATTTGTTTAATTTTCAACTATATTTGACGTCTCTGTTGTACAGATATTTGTTAAAGTGTATGTGTGTGTGTGTGTGTTTTTGGTATGAGTTATTGTGTGTGGTGTGTGCATAAATGGTAAAAGGAGCTACTATATGTGATGTTGTACAGGACTGAAACCAGCAGATTTGTGACTGACTAGAATTTTACTACCTACAACTACTACAACAACAACCTACTATATTTATTTAATGACATGCAAGAAAAAGTTCATTGTTCACAGTTTGAATTGTTGTTCAACCTCTAGAAGTTGTCACTACAGACGGTGGTTATTGCATTCTCTCTCTCTCTCTCTCTCTATCTCTCTCTGTTTCTCTCTCTCCCTGTATCTCTCTCACTGTGTATCTCTCCGAGAGTCTTGTACTATAGAAATATTATAATCATTGTCTTTTGACTGCTATTCAGGATTTTTACCTTTTCCAATCATTACATTTGTGTTCCTTGTTTTCTTCGTAGCTGCCAAGCTGACAACTGTGACTATGGATACGCGCTATTATTATTATTATTATTTTACTCCTCAACATAGATGATTGTGACGTACACAGAAATATATATAGGATTGACAATCCTATACCTATGGATATGCAAAGCAAAAATATGCATGTACGGACAATTATTCACTGATTTGAATTTTCATGCCATTTAACAATCGCTAATAAAATAACTTTGAATCCGCTGGGCTGGGCGGAATGCCTTTTCCGTCCGCATTTTATATTTATTTATTGTATACTATATACATACTATACAGTGAGGATGTATTTTATGTACACAAGTCAACACTAATGACCGTTTGCAATTGCTGTTTTTTAACAAAGACCAAATAATTTGTGAATCTCTGCTATTAACTGCTCTGAGCTATAGAATACTTGTATGTATGCGCTTCTAAATTGATCCTCATCATCCGTAAATAATAAATTGTATTATTCCTGTTTCCATTCTCTTCCTCCAAACTGTTATTCATGTTTGCTCCGCTTCTTTTGTTCCATTTGCCCATTATGACCGACCTGTTATTCCAAATTGCATAGTTATTTAAACTTTTTTTTTCTCATTCCTTCACTATATACTATAGAGATGTCATTTCCCCGCCTCCCGCTTTGAGTTCTGATGATGCTATTTTGATGGGTTTGATGATCTTAATGATGCTCTTTAGTTTAATTTAATAATGGTTTTTAGCTTAATTTAATGATCTTTTTATGCATGTTGGGATACTTTGATGATGCTTTTTCAACGGTTTTTAGATGGTTTTGATGATGCTCTGAAGATGCTTGGGATGATTTTAATGATGCTTTTTGGATGATTTTGAGGACTCACTTGGAAGAGATCCTAATAATTTTCGCCGGTAATAATTTTCACATGGTTTATTATCATTTCTTCATTTTTATTTCTCACTTTTTTCTCAATCAAATGATGAAACTGTTATTGCCAAACCTTAAAAATGTCCTTATTGTTGAATCGCATACCAGACATTCCTGAGCTGAGAGCCCATATAAAGTTTGTATTGTACTGTTAATGTTGAATTTTATTAGAGGCACACAACAAGATTTGGTGAAGATTGACTTATGTGGGTCTTGAGTATCTATATATATAGTTTTGGAAACAAATAGAGAGAAGCTACTAAATTAAGTCAATAAAGGATAGCGTTATTAAATGTGGGAGGATTGTTAATTATATAAACTCCACGCGGGGCTTGTTGAGATTGAGATGATGAGAGCTATATAGTGTCTTGTTGATGGGATTTGTGATGAGTTGATGAGGATGATAATGGAGGATCAGTCTGCTTATGGGAATTCTTTGTGGGATGTACATATATAGTATAAAAATAAAGCTATTACATATAACATAATGTAATTCTAATACAAACTATTATAATTATTACTATAAGGAATTTAAAAAGGAAATAGTGCGTTGGTGCTCCGTGCCTTGCGGTATGTAGTAAAGTATAGCGAGTAAATAAATACTCGATGATCAAGTGTCACATTACCAATTGTGGTTATTTACTCAATATTTTCTATAGTCTCTCCACTCTTATTATTTAGGAGATGAGCAGTTGATTTTGAGAGAGAGGCGATATGAGGATGAAGGCTACAAGAAATGTGTATAAAAGGGAAGTGTCCAGAGGCTGCTGTCTAATGTTTGGCAATATTTACACATACTACAGGGAGAATGAAAATGGTTGCTCAAGAGCGGAGTTGGTAAATTCAACAAGTCAGTTTGACCAGAGTTGGTAAAAATATTTTAGTTGAAAGTAAATAAACAAGGAATATATGAGTTTTATAGTGTAATGTATGTATGTATATGGGGATTACTGCGAGTATTTATATACTTATATAAGTATGTATATCTTATATGTATATATGATCCAACTGCTATCTAAAGCACTACAATGGATTCCCTTGAGTGGGAAATGTTTGTTTCTCCTCTTTTTCATCATGTGTGTGTGTGTGTGTGTGTGTGAGTGTCTTCTTCAAAGCTAAAATCTCTTTATAAGTACATGCGTCTAGTATATTTAATGGTACATAAGATTGTTGAATCAAGATAAAAAGTCGAACATTTTCTGTAAGCAACATCAACAAATTCGGTAAACAACTCATATATGCACAATTTGCCTTCACAAATTTCTACACAACAAAATAGTATGAACGTTCTTTATTCTTCAAAGAACATTTCTGTACAAGTCAAACGAACATTTCTGTACAAGCCAAACGAACATTTCTGTACAAATCAAACGAACATTTCTGTATACATGTCAAAGGAACATTTCGGTAAGCAACTAAAACGTCAACAAATATAAATTCTGTACACAATATAGCATTTGAACATTTGGGTAAGCACCAGAACATACTTCGAACATTTCTGTACACAACAGCCGATATGTTAGCAGATGAACAGCACAGCGGATGTTTATAAGAAGCCAAGCTGAGGATGGTCAGAGAGTGCAGCCAATCCTGTCGGACATGCAAGGAGAAGATAGCCGGCCATATTATTATAACACTCCCAAACATTAAAGTTCATTTTACGGTTATTACTCCTATAGACCTCAGTAGCCGTGTAGCCGGATTGAAGCATCAGGAGCAGCAGAGCATATTATATAGAGTTTGTCTAAAAACTTGAGTAGCAGTAGATCCTATACTTTCAACAATAAAATAATTACACATAGGTTAACATAAGTACTTATAGATACTTATAATATAGAAGCATATGCCTATAGCTATATCTATAAAGTATATATGAAGTATGTAACACTATAAAATTAAGTATGTAATAAAGTATGTAACTTCTTGGTTATGCTGGTGAACCCATTTACTATCTCTACAGATAGTTCATATAACATTACAGTGTGCTTGTGGGCACTGGAAATTGGAATTATGGGATGACTTTCAAAGTGAAGAGCTTTTCAACAAGTGAAAAAAGGCTTTTTTTTCATTTACTCCTCTCGCTCCGATCCTGTCAACCTCAAATATTATTTTAGTTTTCTTCCCTTTTCTTTTGCAATTGCATTGCGATTGCATACACAACAACAACAATTTTTACTGGATTTTCGGAAACTTCTCCATCAATAAGCTTCTTTACAATTTGGAAACAAGCTCTTGAGTGTTGTTGGAGGAGGTTGGAAGCTGTTATATACTGTTAAGTAATGGGGGAGGACAATGATTGTAGCATATTCTCTGCACTTTGGTAACATTCTTATTGTATAAAGTAAGTATAGAGATGTAATAGGTTGACATAACATTCTATACACTTGACTTTTAACATTAGAGGTATACACACTATTGGATTTTACACATATGCTTGATTTAACATGGTAGAGCTTTAGTGTTTCAGGCTTAAAGTATATGATTCAACATATGTGAAGGTATGTATCGAATTTTTAAATTTAAAAGAAATGGTTGGTTGAGAAGTTGTGGTTGAGAAGTTGTACAAGATGATGACATTTTCCACTCAAAAGCTCGGTGATTACTTGTTGTTTTTGATTTTGACGTTCGTCGCTCTTGTATTTACTCAGAAGGATGAGATCTCTCATCATCACCGTGTAGTCCAAATACCTATACTCAAAAAGATCGATTTGGAAAAAGCAAAGTTAAAAATGCCGACGACTATATTATAATGCTTCTTATGTATTTCTTTCACCCTCAAAAACTCAAAAAGTGGACAGAGGCTCAGAACTCAAATGAAATCTCAAGTGTTTTCTCCGCTCCTTTTAACCCCACAAAGTCAAAAGCAAAGCAAAAGGACGCTAAAGCATGTAAAGAACATAATGCATATATATAAAGAACGTCAAATGTATAAAGACTAAATGGAGAGAAGTATATAGGAATAAGCACACAATGGCATAGGCAAGTGTATTAAAATTCAATTTCCCAACCTCACTTTCCCAAATATTCCACCCACTTCTTCTTCCCTTCCTATTGAAGTATATTATGCACATACATAAAAATACAAAGTTGAAAAACATGTAAAAACGTACATACAATGTACATCTATAAGGGAGCTTGAAGATTCTCCAAAAGTGTAGCATAAATATTTTCCATTTTCTATCCTTTCAACTTTTAGATGTTCACTTCACATTGCAAACTTTTGTATTCTTATGTTGTACATAAGTACATACGCATGTAGTAGGAATGTGTATAGAAAATTGTGTAGAAAAAAACTCTTCCTGTAAGTTTGACAGTCGTAAATCGCTGGGTCTAAACTCAATTTCCCAGAAATGTGATTTGAAAATTGTTCGATAGGTTCAGAATAAAAACTTGAAGGTTCTTTTCCAATTTATTCAATCTCATCCGTCACATTATTTTAAGATTCCTGAGGGATTTGTGTTTGATTTATTTGGAAGAGGAATATTTTCTGGAGGAATTTTTATTGCAATGCTACATATAATATTAAAAAGGATTTTTAAAGCTATTTTTAATACGATTTTAAAATTGCAGTTCTGCTTAATAGACCAAAGTCAGTGATGAATATAAATAGAAGGGTTAAATGGAATTTAATTTATTTATTTGTTATACGGAGCGATTTATTGTGAAAATAACTATATGTGACGTGAGTAAATAAGTACACAATGGAACATGAGGACACATGCGCTTTATACATAAATATGTAATTAATGTGTGCACCACACATATGTTGAACATTTAGTATTTTCCTTTATTTACGATGTCCTCGTGTGAGAAGTAAAATGGAATGATGATGGTTATAAAGCATTTTAGAAATAATATATAAGTCGTGTGTAATCACCGCGCGGCGGAGGAATTTCCATTGTTTGCACAAATGAATGCCACAAATAACTCCAGTGTTTATTTTATGGCTCGTTATTATTATTACCGAGGGGTTCGACACTCACAGGTGGTGGTGACATTATTGGACCTAATTTAGATTCCTGCTCTCCTGGGACACATTTTTCCTTTGAGACTGTATGGCACCTGTCCTTTGTGGATGGGGAAAACTATTTTTATCGCTTCCAGTCCAGTTATTCTCAACTGCGTTTTTCTCTAAAATTATGATTTTTCATTTTCTTAAAGCTTCAAATATTATGCTCAATCGTACTTTATTCACCAAATTTTATTTTAAACTTTTTTTATTTTACTTTTAATTTTGTTTTAAAACAGTTAGCAAATTATAGTTGAGCAAAATTAATTTTAGCAGATTTCAATTAAAAAATTTTTAATTCGCTAATTTAATTTAGCAAAAGTAGGGAATTTAATTACGCTTTTGAAAAACAATTTCCCACTAAAATTCTATTGATTTTCTCTTAAGCGAAGCTTGTAAATGTTGTTGAAATCATGGAAATACAATGTATAACTACATGGCATATGCAATGTTGTAATATTGTAAAATACTCAAGTTTTCCCGGAAAAGTTAAGAATGAGGGAATTAGGGCTTCATAATAATAATCTGACAAATAAATATGTATATACCTATACATAGTATAGCCATATCTTCAATAGGAAGCACATGTAGTAGTGGCAATATTTTTCATTCTAACAGAATTACAGACAAGAGTGAACAATAAGGTACATTGTTATGATAAAATAACGCTCTTCCAAAGACTTCCAAAGTTACAGAGAAGTATAAGAAGATTAGGTATGGGATGCATAGTATATAGAGGGTGTATAATAATAAATAACAATAAGCACCACACCACCAAGGCTTCCATTTCTCTGTGCGGTTTTCAAGGAAATTGTGTTCTCTAGCTGTGTCTGTTCTGTTCTCTGTGTGTGTATTGTATTTGTGTAGATACAAGTCATAATATGCCGTGTTGGAAAACATGGGAGTAAATTCCTCTTAATTTGACTCTAATCCTCTGTGTGGTTGCCTAAGTAATTGCTAGATTGCACATGAGACTCCCGCTTACTTATGTATGTAATTGCTATAGGAAATGCTGGAGAAATTGCACCGACAATGTATAGAAAATACATAGAAAATGCACAGAAAATACATAGTAAATGCACAGAAAATACATAGAAAATGCACAGAAAATACATAGTAAATGCACAGAAAATACATAGAAAATGCGCAGAAAATACATAGAAAATCTCCAGAAAAGGCTACACAGAGCTATAGTAGAAGCTGTAGAAAATGTATTTACCATCTTCCAAAGCTTTTTATACCATCAGTGTTATTTACAGTATTACATCTTTATTTATATTTTTTCTTACTCTGAATATGCTTTTGTATATAGATACTCGTTCTATAGTAAATACATGCAAGTATAGAACCCGAATAAAGTTACGGCCAGGCTTTGTGCCCGTGGTTTTGTTTAGTTTGGTTTTGCGGCCCGGAATTATTTACTAGTAAGTAAGTAAGTAGTAACTGTGTACATAATCATGCACTCTTGACGCGGAATTACAGAATGCGGCGTTGAATGGTTATGTAAAATAAAGTACTATAGTATAGTGTGTGAGTTCTGCTGCTACTGCTAACGACCAGTGTAAATGTAGATACATATACATATATATAGTGTGTCTGTGTGTGTGTGAGTGTGTGTACAAGGGAAAAAAGATTAGTTGAAATGGAAACGAGATATTTTCTTGGGATTACAGGATCAAAGAGAGATTCAATCAGCTAATGTTAGTTGATAGAGAGTTTGAGTTTTGTAAGCTTGTGTGTGTGTGTGTTTGCGTGCTTGGAACATGGATGATCACTTCCCTATTCGCATGTACAATGTTGGTATATAGTCAGTCTCTCCCACACCCTTCACTTCACAACCTCAAAACATTAACCCATCAACTTCACATGTATTTAGTCAATATAAAAGTCTATCAATGAAAGTGAACGTAAAGCTTGTTATCAGCATTTTTCAAGTATTTTCTTATATCAAAAATAATAAAAGGAATATTGGTATTTGTAAGTTTTGTAAAACAATAAAATTCATGTAAGTACAATTAACATACAAAATCAGTTTTGTACATATAGTTGAGCTTTTAGCACTTTGACATTTTTATTGGAGTGATAATTCCCATAAATATTCATGACTGATGTTGGTTGTTGAATTTAAAGTTTTTAAGCCAGTTTGTTATTTTATAAACTTTAGGCCGCCTGAATTAAATTTATTTTCATGAGAGGAACTTTCGCAGATGGTCCAAGATCGATGCAAACTATTCTTACAACCATGAAAATTATTTTGACAGCGATGCCAACTATTTTAATAGCGATGCAAGCTATTTTAGCAGCTCTGAAATTTATTTCACCGACGATGCGAACTATTTTACAAACAATGTAAAGTATTCTAACAACGATGCAAAGTATTCTAACAACGATACAAAGTATTCTAACAACAATACAAAGTATTCTAACAACGATGCAAAGTATTCTAACAACGATGCAAAGTATTCTAACAACGATGCAAAGTATTCTAACAGCGATGCAAAGTATTCTAACAACGATGCAAACAATCATAACTACTGCAAAAACAATGCGAACTATTGTAAAACCGGTGTAGAAAATCTCAAAAACTGTAAAAACGATGCAAATACTTCGGAAAGGGTTTTCAAATGTAAAATAAGCAAAAATGAATGTAAAAGAGCAGTGGAGAAGAAACAAGGAAGTGGAATGGATGTCAATTGATAAAAGAAGCACACATATAGCAATAATGAATATTTTTTTTGTATCTAACATAAACTATAATCCGTTTTGATTACAATGTAATATTTTGTTCCAATGTGGCCAGAAGTTAGCCCTAAAGTTACCCTCTCTCTCTCTCTATAGTTTCTTCTCTCTTGTGAATACCAGAAGGTGGAACATACGAACCTCTGCCTATATAATGGAATGGATGATACTCCTGTATGATTACTGTCTAAAATGCGCACATTACTGACAATCAACTGCATATGACCGAATCAACCGTATGTCATCAATGTTATAGTTACATCGCCCATATAAAGAAACAAATATAATAGTTGTATATCCTGATTGATACATAAAATATATTGTGTTTAGTAGACGCGGACCGGAGGAGAGGGTGTACACGACAAGGGATCGCGGGCATGGAAAGCGGATTAAGGTTTTTGTGAACATATTAAGTTCGTCTGAGCATCGCATCGCATCGCAGCGATGAGGAGCTTCTCCGTATAATATTCCGTATATAGGAGATGATGAAAGCTACTGAGAATTATATGATTGGATGTATGCAAAACATTGGTATTGGTATTATGAATATTGGACTATACAGAAGTATGTATCTATATACTATTCTATGCATAATAATGTGTAATATTTACAAGCCATCAAACTGATATGACGGACAGCCTCAAACCAATCAACTAACTTATGTACTCTTTATCCTCTTTCAAGAGATTATTACCTTTTATGTATATCAAGGGCTATACTGCGGGTATTTATTCACTTTCAACCGCAAATTCAATTTCAAACGTTGCTAAAAAAAATAGTAAAAACCGGCGCTGGTCCCTGGGGAATTTCAATAAAAATTCTAATAATTTGTGAAGATACATACATGATTGGTAAAATATTTCGTCGAAAAATTTAAATTCATTGACAATAAAATCCCTATAATGAAAGCCAAAGCGGTTTGCATTTCTCCTTCATTTCCAGGCATTTTTAGTATTTAAAAAAAAGATTCTGAGAGCTTCTGCTTGGTTTTTTCTAGGAAATAATATTAAAACATTTGAGATGGGAAAAGATTATAGATACAAACCTTAGGATATAATACATAAGTATACTTAAATTTAAATAGTAAATACTTACTATTTTGATTAAGGAAGTCAATTCATCGAAAAAATTTAAAAAAAACAAAAAAGTTTTATTTTATTTTACGACTATACAGTTCATTTCTTTTACAGCTAAAAGTTTTCCTTCCTGATATTTTTCTATTTGTCTACATATTTTTCAATTTTCTGTGCAGCAAAGAATTTCAGGTGTGTGCAGGACTATCGAAAATGCGGTGAAGATATCGCGGCCGACCACTCAATGACTGTCATGACATGACAGAAAAACAAATTTTTGTTACCTTTTAAACTTTCTCAAGATATTTATCTTTTAACTTTACGGTGAGAATAAGTGACAATAAGGGTATGTATCTTTTTCCTTTCCGTGTATTTATTCACACTTGAAAAGTATAGACACACATTCATCCTCATCATCTCCTCAACTCTAGGAAAGCAGAACATTCATCCCAAAAAATGTTCGATGATGATGATGATGAGATTCTTTTGGGTTTTTGGGGAAAATGTACAGAACACATAACACAGTATGTACGTGCATATAATTATATAGATATAAATACATTTAACTATAAATTGATACAGTTTTCAACAATTTCTCTATAAATGAAAAACTCTATACTGCTCCTATTATTTTTCTATAATCGTGCTGCTTTTATTAAATTCTGCTTTTATATCGTCTATACAAACTTAATTACTAAGATCTCTATGAACAATTTACGCCATTTTCCTCGCTTCTTACATTTACATTTATAGGCTGTACAAATAAATTAAAATAAATTAAATATACTAAGTGTTTCAGTCTTGAAGATTAAATCAGTGGAATTGCTTAACAGAAAACCTTATGCTTTTACTTTGGAAATTATACTTTGAGCATTCAACATTTTAGCTTGAGCATTTATCTATAAAATTTGTAAGAAAATTAACTGTTTATTGATGTCAAATCACATCACGCGAGATATAAAAATCCAAATAAATTCACAGAATATATGAAATTACAAGTTTATAAATTTGATATCTAATAGATAAAAATTCCTGATATATTTACATGATTTACTATTATTTTTCATTATAATTTTTTGTAATACATTTATATATAAATATTTTCCATACTTGCATACAATATTTATTGTAAATTATATCTCTGTGCCTTGAGGATGTAGAAATGTTTAGAGTAAAGTGCAGAGTAAAGGATTTTGTACTGCATTTTGTATTGCATTTTCTGTATCTATACTGTGTACAAAGAAACACATTTACCAGAGAGGGAAAAGTTGAGTAAACCTTGCCGCTATAAGATAAAGTTGATATTTGCCGTCGTCATGGTAATAATTACAATGTACGGCAAACTGCTGTTGAGAGCCTCGGCTCAGAGGCAAAAGATATTAAAGGATGACTGGTAGTATTTTTAAAGGGTGGAATTCTGCAGTGATTACACACGACAAGATAATGTTCACAATAAGAAGGAATTTTTTAAAATGTAAATTGGTCAGGTATATTATATGTTATTAGTGTATGTATATCTTAGTTTTTAAAACATAAAGCTATGTACATATTGCCGGTGAAGTATCACAAAGTACCAATTTCGGTATAGAAGGTATCGAAATTGGTACTTCGGGATCTTTCGCCGACGATGTATAGGTACATAATATGTTATAACGATAAATCATATAGAGATATTATTTTACATAGTATTATAAGATCTCATGTGTAGTGTTTTCAACTTTGTGGACAAATGTATTTATTTAGCAATTTGCTTTGTAATCTCATGACTTTTTCTTATATTGCAATCAAACACTCATCGGCTGTGTGTGCATTAGTCCTATATATTCTGTGTACAGTTTATCTTATCTTGCATTCAAAACAGATATATGTACTTGCTAATAGTATAAAAGTATACTGCCAATAGTGATTATATAGGTTTATTATATTACTCACAGGTAAAATTCAGGAGTGGAAAAGCTGACGAGAAACAGAGAAGGCGACATTGATGGATTCCTTGATAGGGATCGCATACATAGCTATAGGAAAAACGAGTATAATGGAAGACTAAACACTCAAACGTTGTCGACTAATGCAGTGTTTTCAAAATAAAATAAATTGCATAGACTTAAGGTATAGATATGCATAAACGTTCACAAAATATAAGAAATTATCAGATATCAATACTCGACGTGTGATGTGATACATTAAAAATCACATACAACAATTTGCACGCAAAGGGAAACTTTGCCGGTTTTTAGTCCGTCAATCGTCAAACATCAAATATGAAAAATAGAGAAAATAACTGAACAAAAAGAAAACAAAATAATTCATAAAATTATTATTATATAAATCATAAATTGAATTTTCAATTCAAATTATTTTGTTTTATTTTTGTATTTATACAAAAATAAAACAAAATAATTCATAAATACAAAAATAAAACAAAATAATACATAAATACAAAAATAAAACAAAAGAACAAAAATAGAACAAATGGAATACTTAAGATATCTGTACTGCGTATATTTAAGCATGTAATTTTTAAAATTCAGACAAAAATAAGCTAAATGTTAATATAAATATATCAAAGTTAAAATAAATCTTAAAATAAAACGTCAAAATACTCAACAACGAAACATGACGTGCATAAGGTAAAATGTGAGTGAACTGATGAAGACCAAGAAAGAATGAGTGTGGCTGAAAAATGCTTGTCTATCCCGGCGGGATCGTGTGTTTTCAACATTTGTACACTTAAAACCAGAGTGAGTGAAATACACAAAAGTAAAATAAAAGATGAGATGAGAGATTATAGTTGATATGTATAGACATAATCATAAGGAAGCGGGGAATAGAAGTGGTATGAGTATATACACAGTAAATATAAATAATTACAACAACTTACAAAGATGTGGATAAAGAAATGGAAGCATTATTATGTACACATTTCTTTATTAATATAGTCGTTCGTCCAAATGAAATATGTTAAGCACATATGTAGAGACAAGTGAGAAAAGTTATATACGAACTTTTATCATCTCGCCAGCCCTATCCTCGCGTCTCTCCACTCTCGACGTAGTACATATAAAAATATAATCATAGTGTTCACCCTCACGAGGAAATCAAGTTGAGTGAAAAGCATTAAAATATTTAACTGCAATTATCAACCACTCAAGATAATCGACGATCCGGCGGAGGAGACGACAAAAATTATCGCGGAGTGCAATTTACTCCATTTAAAACCTTTATATATATACACACACACATACACAATAATAACAACAGAAGCATCAGAACGGCAGGAGCCGAAACAGAAAAAGAGCAGGAATTAACAGAAAGAGCAGCAGGAGCAGTAGGCAGCACAAGTCCAAATAAATAACAACTTGATTTTCCAGAGGTCTATACATTATTATATAAATAATCCTTTTTTCCCTTATCAAGATTTGTAATGCATTTTCCTATAACACCATAATGTTTCTTATATAGGATAACAGCTCATATGTGTTAATATACAATTATGTACATCACATGTGTTCATATCCATATATGTACATCACATGAGTATCCATCCATCCTTTTAGACGTTTCCATTCAATGCTCATCCTCCTTTTTATTTCCTTCCTCCTTCCCTCCCGCAGAAGTTTAAGACAAGACTCTCAACTTTTTTCCGCTTTTCGTTCCCAAATAATTGCTTGTGGCGTAAAGCTTTTTAAAACAATTCTACTCCCTCGCTCATTTATTCTGTCTGCCTGCCTGCCCTGCTCGTCATCACTCCGCCACCGCCAACGCCATGTCTTATAGTAGTATGTTGTTCTCTGTTGGGAGTTATTTTTTTTTTGTAAATTTGCTTTTTTTCTTATACATATTTACAAAATAATATTTTGTGAATATTATCTTGATCATCACTTCTTTTATATTCTCACTTTCCCGTCTCTCTCTGTCTCTCTCTCTCTTTGGCTCTGATCCCAAGTTTTTCAATCTTCTTTTTCGCTCATCTTATGAAGAAGGATCTTTTTTTTGAAAAAAACTTTGCTCAAACTTTGCCTATTAGTTTGTCCTGAAATTATATATGCTCTGCCAATCCAAAGTTTCTGTGTGCATTATATGTTGATAGAAGCTTTGGATCCTTTTGATGCTCTTTCTTGTGTATATCGTCCCATAATCTTCAGGGGTAAACATGAAAAATCCACACTGGCACGTCCACATCATTTTCTTTCTTCTTCTTCTTTTCTTCAGTTTTGTGTTTGTCTTGCTGTTCTTGAGTTTATTTATTATTTCGCAGAGTACGATATCTCTATTCATTTTTACTTACACAGGAATTTTTTTCTTATTTTTTTTCTGTTATTTCTTTTAGGCGGATTTTTTAAATGTTTTTTTTTACTTTGGGCATTTTTCTTGGCAAAATATTTAGTTAAAAATAATTTAATGCAAAAATATTAAATTCTTTAAAAAATTTTGATGTAAAAATACTTATTTATTTTCATCTATATTTTTTTAATCTAGAAATATTTAATAATTATTTCAAACATTTTGAGTGTAACAATATTTAACAAAAAGCTTAATAATTTCATGATTTTATTTTCAATAATATTATGTTAAGGCATGATTCATGATGACGCGGCAGGTTTGAATAATTGCGGAATTATAAGGTATGAATATTGTTTTAAAATGCATTAAATTACTCCACAATCCACAAATACTAAAGCAATTTACAGTTTTGCATTATAGTAAATTACACACAAAAGCCTGAGCATACAATGAGTACACAAAGAATGTTTGAATGTTTGAAATTCTTACAATGCCGGAATGACATAATAGTAATCGTAATAAAGGTACTTACATAGTATAGTGTATGTAGCCCGAAGGTGGAACCAACAGCAAGCAGCCCTGTGCATTTGATACTAATTGCTAGTAATTATCCAATGACGCTCATTCTCGCAGCCTTGTATAGTCAGTACGGAGGTGTCAGCGATGATGATAGAGATTGAGATCCCTATCGTCAGCGAGGATACACAAAACTGGCGTGAGAGGAGAAGGAACATTTTAATCTTGTGGCATCGTCGTCAGTACAAAAATTATGTATCTCTAAACATTTCCTACATTGTATTTTTTATGAAATCTACCTTGCATTTTATACTATTCTACATATAATGTACATACGTATTCATCATAAATGTATATACGTAATCGAATGCAAATAATAAGTCCTCATTCATTTAATGCATATAGGCGTCAGCATTAAAAATCCCCACATTCTTGTTTTCTGTGTTTTTATATATACTTACAACGTATATATTGGTTAATGCAGCAGAAGTGATTATAAATTGGATAATTTTATTCAATCAATTATGATTACTCAGATCGGAATGCTTAAGATACAGTATACATGTACATAGTATATAAAAATATAGGTATGTATAATGTAGATACACGTATATACATATAGTCGGTGAATGATCTTAAAGTACTAATTTCTGTGTTGGAGAGATGGAAATTGGTACTTTGGGATCCTTCGCTGACGGTATATATACTATGTGTATGCAAGTATATATAGCCTATAATGGTAAAAGCGGTAAAAGCTTACATTCTTTCTTTTTGTATGTACGTGTATAAAAGCCAAACGAATAATAATAAAATTATTGGTCGGAAGACTATTAAGAATATTATGCGACAGTATTGAAGAGGAAGAGCGCCAGAGTCAATTACAGAGATTGGCAGCCTTTTTATTGTTTCCTCTTAAGATAATGTGACTGTCGGTGTATTTTCAAGGGAGATTATCCTGTCGTCTGCTCTGTTATTGGCTCGAGCGACCTACCTCCACATCCTTACTCACACATACTCACACACATTAAAGCCAAGTTTTATATAGTTTTTTTTTAAATTTTATATTAGTTTGACTATACATAACAAACATTTCTGTAGGTTATTCTTGTTGTTGTTGCTCGCTATGGGAAAAACTGGATCTGTAAAAATGGATTTCGTCTGCTGCTTTTATTGTATTTAATAATAAGAGAGTCGGTGTATAAAAATAGAAAAAATTCAATATCTATTTAGCCTTTTGCTTTTTACGTTCTTGTTATAGGACTCGTGGATATGCACAATATAAAAAATATTTATTATATCTATACACAGTATATATAAATACATACATTTATATATACAAATTTATTAAATAATATATTATATACATAAAAATCAGAAGTTCATCTCATCTCTCTGCCAGTCATGTTTTTTGTCCGGAGGAGCAACAAGCATTTCACATATGTACAAACAATATCGGAAAGGGATAAAAATTCTTTGTACGGGATACTTCGGGATATTTGTTCAGCATCTCAGGATGATTTTGTAGGATGCATAGTGATGTTAAATAATCTCCGAAGATCCTTATGGGATATGACATGATGTGTTTAGAGGTATGTGAGGTGAAGATGAGTGTGAGGAAGGATATTATGAGATGATTTTTCTATGAAATAGTTAAGAATATGAAAGGTGGATGAGGGGAGGAGGAATATATATAGATGATGAGAATAAGAGTTGTCTATTGGGGTGGTTCGTGCCTTGAGAACGAGACAAGTATAAATTACTTAGCAGACAGACAAAGTCATTGTCATCACCTTCGAGATTCCGTCTGATTCATCTTTGCCGACGACTCTCATGGAAAAATGTTAGTAGCTCTATAACTATATGTACTTACTTTTGTATTATCGAGGCGATGAAGCTACTACCAATCCTTCCGTTTTGCTTTATCTCCTCATCGCATTCTACATACTTGGCTTCTTCCTCATTTCAATCGTCAGCCGGTTTTTATCAATTTAAATTAATTTTCACCAATTTTTATTAGTTTCTATTAATTCTTATTAATTTTGTCTAATTCTCATTTATTTGGTATTTTTTCATACAATTAAGTATTTACTAAAATGCAATAATAATTGCATTGCATGCATAATAACTATTATTATTTATTAAATTTTTAGCAAATTAACTTATCCCCATCAGATATGATTATTCAACAGCAATGAAATTTAAATACAAAAATCGAGTCCAAATCAATGACACTAATGAAAAACATTACAAAAAAACAAATTCAGCTGAATATTTAAGTGTGTAAACAATGCATAATACGAAATAAAAGCACACAACAATCCAATAGAATAGGATACAAACTTTCAAAGATGAAAGGAGCTGAGAGGATCGATGATAATTGAACAACTAATACTAGCAACAAGAGAATAATACTGCTATGGAGCTGCTGCGATTATTAAATTACTTACTGCTCACACAAAGAGAAAATACATGGAATGCATTTGAAGATAGCAGGAAAAGTTCGTTCAATATTTTTCAAGTTACCAGAGGAAAATATAAGTAGAGCCCGCGATGACTGGGACAGAGAGGGGAAATACTAAAGGGCAGTAGTAATAATAACACCTAAATAAGTAAAAGTAAGAGAGAATAAGTGGTCGCGAGGATCGTGTAAAGTGAAGTGTCAGCGAAGAGCAATCATCAATTTGATTAGATTTTATATATGTTCGTTGGAAATCTATCCTCGAACCATGTCAAAGATCTGGCTTGACAATCTTCCCATATACTTCCTAGAAGTACATGGAACCTTGTCCGTCAGATGTTCCGAATGGTGTGAGCAATAAATAAATAAATAAATGATATATGAAACTAAAAAGACTAAATAATACTTGATACACACTGTACTATAAGTATAAATATATGTCTTCATATCGTCGACGAAAGATCCCAAAGTACCAATTTCTATACCTTCAACACAAAAATTGGTACTTTTTGATACTTCTCCGACCATATATTTTTGTATACTAGTGTAGGTATATACTTATACATGTACCTTTATACCTTTTACAAGTACCTTTATAGTGGAATTTACTTGATGCTCCTCCTCAAGGGTATCATTTTCAAGGATGTGTGAGCTTTTGTGTGTGAAAAGCGGGCAGGCGTCTAGGCACTTATCCTTAGATACGCCATGACTTTTCGATGACATTTTTGAGCCTGTCCTCAACTTATGATGTACTACTTTGCCCCTTACTATAGAGAGATACTTATTATTAGACTCGTATAAACTTCTATGTAATTCCTATATATATTGTACATGCCCCGAGGTCTTCATGTGTGAGGGTGGAGAAATCCTGACAGACGAGGTTTTTATATAAGTGTAAATACATATGGTGATACTTACTTACTTTACGGGAGACGAGAAAAAACTCCCGCGATTGAGTCGTCGTTTTTGTCCGTGTGTATTATACATATGTACAATATGTATTAAATGTGCAGTGCATATGTATTTGGTTGCATGGTCAGAAAGGATATGGCGGTGTGGAATTGGAGTTGGCTGCTGCTGATGCGGATGCTGCTGGAGGTGATGATGGAGTCGGTGTTGAGTATAACGAGGTTACGGAGCCGCACTTTGCAACTGAAACTATAACGATAAGAGCAGCAGGACAATTCAATTACCCGGGTCCATTCATTTCATGTTCCAGGCGTTTGCTCCAATAATAATATATGTCTGAACAACTTAAATGCTCCGCCGGGTGAGACTCTCCGCTGCTGGCCGCCGGAGCTGTCGAAATGATTCAATTTCTATTATTTTCCTCTGCCTCGCTCCTGTTAGTCCTGTTTATCCACACGCTCTGAACTTAACGCTGTCAAGATTTTCTGGACATTTTCGGCAAGAAATTTCGTTTGCTAGCCTTTTCTTAGCTAAGCCTTGCTGAATGAATACACAATGGGTTGAAAATTTATAAAACTTGACAAATTTCTACAATTTTATTAATGGATTTATTAAATTTCTTGAATTTTAGTATCAAATTTATTAAATTTCTTATGTTTTAGTATCAAATTTATTAAATGTCTTGAATTATAGTATCACATTTATTGAATTTGATTAATGTCATGAGCAATTTACTAAATTTCTTGAATTTTAGTAATCAAATTCATTGAAATACACTAATTTTATGAACCAATTTAAAAAAAACTGTATTTCATAAATGAACAAAAATTGTAAGATTGATAAAATAGTTTATCACAAGCACTAACACCAAAAACAATACAATTTTGAAGCTAAAAATAATAAACATTGCCTTCAGATCCCGAGAGTAATTCAATAAGCAATAAGCGGGCGGGGAAAATGCCGAAATTGTCAGTCAAGTCTGCTGGGTTTTGGAAGTTGATGGAGAGAGGTGAGGTGAATGGTTGAGTAAAAGCAAAAGTGAGCTGTATGATTATCATGTTGAATGCCTACGCAGTAGCGTTTTTGCACCATGTAAAATTCAACTCTGCGTGTAAAGTAATAATAAAAGCCTTTCAGGTCTACACACGAGCGTCTTTTGTGTGTTGTTTCCCGCACGTAGACTCCAACAGACTACAATATTATTGGCTTCTGGGACGACCGAATGGAATATGTAATGATGGTGTTTCTGAATATTTTTCGCTATTTGATGTCTGCGTCTCTCTGTCTCTCTCTCCCATTTTCGCTTTCTTCCTCTAAACAATTTCTGTCTCCTTTGAATAATCTTTGCCCGCCGTTTCCTCCGCACAAGCTCCATTTAAAATATATTGTATTCATACCCCATAGGAAAGAGGTCCTTTCAGTTGAAGTCCCCGCATCAAAACATCGCTTTTGCTATACACTAAAAGGTAAACGTGTAGTATGTATATGAACGTGTGAAGTGCGGCGGAGCTTCACAGAATAGTAATCGTTAATGTTATAGTAGGGAAGAAAACAGTGTGAAAAACTATAGAGACTATTTTGTTGTATCTCTCAAAATGTTACACAACATTTCTTCTCCGTCGTTCTTATGTGTCGGCGGGCGGGGATGCTGGAGGACGAAATAAAAGCGAGCGTCAAAGATGAAAATGCACCAGCAAGTTGTAAGTGGTTAGTGTTAAAAGGAGCTTTGCATACGGGATTCACTCCTAAAAACTCGCGTATTTTCTCATGTTTTCCCATGCAAATGCATGATTTTGTGTATAAATACATGATTCTTCATGTAAAATACATTATTCTCTGACAAATACATAATTCTTTATGTAAAATACATAGTTAGCTATGTAAAGTATAGGATTCTCTATGTAAAATACATGATTCTCTATCTAAAATGCACAATTCACTATCTAAAATACAGGATTCTCCATAAAATACATAGTTCTCTATGTAAAGTACAGGATTTTCTATGTAAAATACATAATCCTCTACCTAAAATGCGCTATTCACTATCTAAAATACAGGATTCTCCGTAAAATACAAGATTTTCTATGTGAAATACGGAATTTTGTAGTAAAATACATGCCTTTCTATGTAAAACAGACAATTCTGCCGTAAAATAAAAGATTTCCCAAGTCAACTTACAGGTTTCTCCATGCAAAATGCGTGCTCCTGTGTATAAACATATAGGTATAAGTGTATGGAAAGCAGCGTTTTGGCATTTGAATAATTCAATAGAGTTCCGCTGGGAACTCAATTATTATGTTCGCTTTATTTTCAAAGAATTGCAAATATACAAGAGAGAAGAAGAGGAGAGGCAAGGCAATAAATAGGCGAAGGCTTGGCTTTCGGCTAACACCATAGCGTGTACACAGTTTATTCTAGACAGTCAACAGGGAAGAGAGAAAATCGTTGGTTTGCAAATGATGAGGTGCCAGTCAAACTCCCGAGTGCTTCTGTCATGCACGTTCAAAGTGGAACACTCTCCCTCCTCCCTTTTCTCCTCCATCCACCTCACACCCCAGTAGAGCTCTAGGCTTTGCATAGAAATTCCATAGCCTTTCAAGTGCTTCCTGGCATTCAAGATTTCACTTGCTATTGTACGTATTCTTAGCATGTACATATGTACTTATATACTTAATATATACTTAATATGTACCTATATACTTAATATGTACTTAATATGTACCTATATACTTAATATATACTTAATATATACTTAATATGTACTTATATACTTAATATATACTTAATATGTACTTATACACTTAATATATACTTAATATGTACTTAATATATACTTAATATGCTATATATGTACTTAATATATGTATATGAAGTAGATACATGTATGTAAGATATTCATGTGCAAAGTTTCAAAAAGTACCAATTTCAGTATTAAAGGGATAGAAAATGGTACTTTGGGATCTTTATCTGACTATATGCAAAAGCATGTATGTACATACCACGCATTAAAATACATATGAATAGTATATACGAAGTATACATATAAGAGCAAATAATAAGAAGAATCTGTACATAAGAAAATACATATGAAAATACATGAGAAAAGCGAGGAAAATACAAGAGAGCAACAAGCTAAACTGCCATCATTTAAGTCCTTTTTTTTCGTTCGTTCACACATATAGCCGACAATAAACATATATAGCGGGACTTATTATTATTGTGAAAAAAGCATCTGCTGCTGTTTTGCATTCAATTTACACACACCACCATTGACATGTTGGTGTGTGTGTTGAGGACTGAAAATAAGCTCAAACCGCGTTTTCAGACTTGATCACTTCATCATTGTGTCGTATATGGCGTCCCATCCTCCTCCTCATCCTTCCTTATATTCCTTTTAGCATTTCCTCCTGCTCCGCCTGCTGTCCTCATCTCTCCCCGCTTGTAATTCCATGGCCTCCTCCTCTGGGAAAACTTGTCTTTTGCTTTTTGCGTGCTCCGCAGCCTGTGAGTTCTAAAGTTATAAAATGCCTTTTAGCATAAATGTATTATGGTAAATGATTATGTATTTAAATACATGTAAATACATATATACAGAGTGTATTTGAATAGCCAACTCTCTGCCTTGATATGCTTATTGTGTGACAAGTTGTGTGTGTGGGAGAATTTAGAAAAGCGTATAAGTATATAACTTTATGAAAAATACTGACATAAAATAAGCAAAAGAGAAATATTCTTTTTACACTCCCAGCCAGTCAATGTTATTTGTACATTCCATGGGCTTATTGTTGTTGCTTTTGCTATGCCATTCTGCATTCTGTATTTATTATCTTGTTACTTAATTTGATTCAAACTTCTTAGCTTTTCATACCCTCACAATGACTTTCTTCCTTCCAATCTGCATGCAAAAGGCAGGATTTTTCCTTTCCAGACAGGTTTTCGCATGTTTTCTACAGTATACGGAGTGCTTTTCTTGAGCGGAATTTAAATTATGCAGCTGGTATTATTACATTAAAAAGCTTATATATAGACTTTTCTGGTGCTCCTTTTCATACTGATTCCCTGTTTGGTTTCCTGAATGTTTTTAATACTCACGTTCTGGTTTTTATAAACTATAGCTATATATATGAGTATAGTTTATTAACATACAGATTTACAGATGAATCATGCTTGAAAGGAACTTAAATATTTGAACAATTTTTTAAAATATTTTTTTAACCATTTTTTAATTTTAATTGTTTTTATTTACTTTTTTAAATCTTTTGACATCATTTCGTTATATATTCTAGACCCAATTTTTTATTTGCATTTATTTTGCAGCAGTCAAATCCTCCTTCCTGTCAACTCACAAGGCTACAGTAGATTAAATAAACTGAGTGATTAAATTAATACATTAATTTCTACAAGCATTTTAATTGTTTCTCAAGGACGGAAAGTTATAATGAGTAATTAAGCTGTCGGCATAAATGTCATATGTGTATAGTTTTTTAGGAGAATATTTTAATAACCTTGAATTACATGACTAATTAGCTAGTCTGTTTACTCCACTGTTGTTATTTACCTTTGATATTTTATTTGTAATTTACTTTAGTTCTGCGTGGAATAAAAAATTAAGGAAAATTTACATACCTGCAAATAAATACGTATGTATACATATGTATATACACTTTGCCATGTGTAACTAATTTAATTAAATGCACATTCAAGTAGATGCATATAGGAAATGGTGACAATAATAAGTTGATAATGGAAATGGCCAATTAGGTAATTACTCGGAAGTAATCAGAAGGACAATAATAAGATTTAAACACGTGTGTGTGTAACTACAAAGGATTACCAACTTTTAAAATTTTACAGGAATAATAATAATTATTATTGTAAAATGTATTTCTTAATGTTATTAAGCGTATTTTGTCTTTTTACCTACCAATGTATTCATTATTGTAATGTCACGGGACTATATACATACTGGTAACCTGAGGAAATGATTGACTGCTCGTGAAATGAAATTAGTTGAGTGAAGGTGATTAAAATCTGAAGCTATGAAGGTTACTCACAAAAATCACAAAAGACATGTGTGTGCTTGTTCAAAGTGTGTGTGTGTGTTTTCATTCATGGATGTGCAGGGTTTATAAGCTTGGTACATGTCCGGATTTAGTTATACATATGTAATAGTGTTATACATATATGCCTTATACAGTGTATTTGTATTTCCCAAATGAAGTGGTTGATGATGGGAGAAGAGATACGATTGGGACTAATAACTACCCGGCCGCATGAAGCCACATGGATACAAATTGGATGGATTTAGTGTAAATGTGTAAGAATACATGAATGTACATATAGATACATACTATATACATACACACTATATTAATACAACTGTAATTACACTATATTAATAACACTATAGATACAAATGCACTGTATGTACATACTCATCCATACACTTTACTACACTCACTATATACAAATTTACTCTACAAGTCATAAATACACGGCGAATTTTTATATCATCGGCGGAGATGCAAAATGGGCTATCTCCATAGGTGAGTCTATAGCTACAAAGTATCCACAGGAATTATAATGTAAGATGGAATAACTGAACTAATTTACAATTATGTACATTGCAGTAGTGGAAATAGTTAATGCCAGAGCTCCCTCCGTTTTCATTTTTCAATGCAATTTAAACGGGATATCCTATCTTGCACTGCATTGATTTCGGATATCTCATCTTGCATCTAGCTTCACATAGAGATACCCCACTTTGCATCTCCACCGACGACATGTACGTACGTACCATACGATGATTAGTATGGCATCAACAATGAAATATGATTTTGCTACGATTTTCCCTGTATTTGTTAGGAAAGTATAAGAAGCCGGAAAGTTTTGGATTTTGGTAAATATAATTATATGAATGGTTTGGTAGGAGTTTTTGTATCTCAATACTTGTATAATGGAGGATGTAGAGTATATGTATTCGTATGTAAATTATATGTATTTCGACTATATAGTGTGTATAGCTCTGCCATATATGGAAGTAACATATATGTAGTAACTTGTGGATTGTGGAACCAGCAGAGCTGAATGAGCTTGTCTGTATGTACAGTACAGGTATGTATATCTTATATGTATACAGTATGATTTAGCTATTAATGGTTAGGTCCAGTTTAGCAGGGCCTGAGAAGCTAATAGGTGTGTCAAATGAGGATTGAAATGGTTGTCACAACGTTGTTAGCACACAATGGCTCCGCAGGGTTGCAACACAATGGCAACTCAACCAAATCCATTGACTACGACCTGACTCTCCGGAGTGTATAATTCTTTCACTTACAACTACAATAATAACAATAAATGGAGAGACTAACGAATAATCCCTTCCTACTTATACTCCGTACAATATACACGCTCATATTATATTCTTCCCATTTAAACACACACTCGCTCTGATTTATTATTCTCATCTCATGCAAAATGTATATAGCACTATAAGTAACTGCGTGTAATTTGTATAGATACATCTATACAAGTTTTATACACCGCGATGAAAATCTTTCCGTATGCGCATATACTAAGTATGTATAGTACATATAGTAGTTATATACTGAGAATCTTCATTTATATTTTGATACATATAAGCCCCAGCGATCCGTCCATATGATTTGCTTCCGTTTTGATGGAGCGCAACAGACGAAGCGCCGTTTCCGAAAAAGTCTATAGCTAATAGCTGCGTTCATTATTATATATTGTATTTCATCAGATCAGGATAAAGATTGAGGATCTTCTAAAAAAAAGATGTGCGAGCACGAATCGAGAGCCACTCATCCACAGTGCATAATTAATTTATCTATTCTATACTATGAGGATGAGGAATCAAATCAAGAGATCTACACAGTTGTGTTACATATGTACACCCATTTCACGCATCGTCCGCATCAATTACATGGTATTGCTGTACACCCCGGTGTAGTTTTTAACGGTTATTGGAACCTTATGGGCACGATCATATGTCATTAGCATTGTTATTCATCGTAGTCATTTATTATATGTACACACATAGTATAGAACCTTTTCCTCCTGACTTTCGTTTTGCATCTTCGCAGCTTCCGTTTTATGCTGCATATTCGTCTATAATTAAAATGGATATTTCGTATATTACAAATATACTCATTTCAGATAACAAAAATACATACTTTATGTAGAGATATGCTACGTAGAGATATAAGTAGTTATACATTTCATAGGAGAAGTATCAAAAAGTACCAATTTCTGTGTTAAAAGTATACAAATAGGTACTTCCGGGTTCTTCACCGACGATTTACCTCTTCAACGACGATGCATTCAAACACAAAAACCAGAAGGATATGAACAATCAATGAGACCATGCATTTAAAAAGAAATAATTGTGTCGCTCCTATATGATAATTGCGTGGGCTTGGCGAGGGGTAAAGACGCACACGGGTGTATGACGAAACGGAGTTTGACCCTTTTTCTCCGAGTTTTGTGGGAATCCAGAGGGATATAACAAAATGGATTCCACAGGATGTGAAGATTTGGGAATAAGACAGCACGAGCAGGATTTGGGTTGAAAAGAGAAAGAGAAGTTATTGTGAACAAAAAACGGATAGATGAGTAAAAAGAGTATATATAAAGAAGTTATCGTGAAAGGAGAAGCAATAATATCTGGATTGTGGGAAGAAGAAGCAGATGAAGTTGTGATCGGGAAAAGCAAGGCAAAGTTATTATTGGGAAGGCCTAAGTATTTGGAAAGCAAAAGTATTTGGAGAGGCAGTAGCAGCAGCAGCAGGAGATAAGGCGAGAGATACATTTTGTTGGCAAAGTTGGTTTGGTTTGGATGTGTGACAAAACGATGCAGTCAACTGAGAGGATTTAATTGAGTGCGCCCCAAGCATTTGCTCTTTCCACTTGACTTGTGGCCTATTCACGGAGAAACAGGCTGGAATGGATGATGATGACAAAGATGATGATGATGATGATAATGGGAGACGAAGACTCTTATGTGTCTGTATTTTATGTTGCTTGTTGTATTGCTTGTTGTATAGTTGTAGAGCATGCTCCCGTGCTACTAATACAAGTGTCTGTGTGTATAGTTATGGTTATACAATTTATACATTGACAACGGGGAACTTCTGCACTACTAGAACCGGTCGGGATCCCGGATTAATCCCAGGCCAGATACTTCTAAAATTGTAACAAGACGATACACATTGTCCTTCCTATGTGTATACTCTTTGTGTATATTGTAGCAATAAAGTATAAAATGCCACTCCCTATGAGCATTTCTCTGTTGCCCGTGTGCAAGTGAGTCGCTCAAGTATGAAAAATCCAGCCTTCCTATATTCTTCGCAAGTCTATGACAATAATAGCCTCATCAAATGGGGATGCATGAAGTCATTCTTCAAGTTGTTATGGCAGCTTCTTTCGTCTTCGCTAATGCAGAATATGAATATTCGTCAGAAAATGTTGTCCTCGGTAAAATTTATTAACATGATATTAATTATTTAATCTATTAAGGGCGCATTCTTGTATTACATCATCACAATTTTCATGGTTTTGAAGAATTTTTTTTAAACTTTCAAAGGCCCGAAAAATAAATAAAATGTTAAGAATAGATTCATTTTCTTATTTATATAAACTGTTAAACATTTATGCAAAAATCAATTAAAGAATCTAAATTTAAAAATTAGAAGATTAGGATTGCGTAATTAAACATTATGTCGATTAAATTTGACTTAAGTAATCCAAAATAAATGATACAGTTGAAAATGAATAATCTAAAATTGTGTAAATACCAGAATTCAAAACACAATTTAAGCGCTACTAATTATAGTAAAACTAGTAAAAGCAAATTACATACAAGGCAAGTGTTCAAATAATATTGGCAAACCATCCAGAAAATATTTGAAAGCCAAAAGGAAGCAAATGGCTCAACGGCAAGAATGAATTCACTGAATTAAGTTTGAGAATAGATGTATAAAACGGTGCTACCCGCAAGCCTATTTGTCCCTGCGGGGTGAAAATATGACAAAGGCCCTTGTATTTATTTCCACATGACAAATCCTTAAAATAACTGAACTGTTGTGTTGTCTTTGTGCACGCAGTATTAATCGCTCATTCATCAGAATTTTATCAAGTATTTACCCTCATCATGAGAGTTGTATAAGCATAAGCATAGTACATAGACTCGGAGAAGAATAAGAATCAACGGAATAAAATGGTGTGAACTGTCGAATTAGGAACAAACGACCACGATGATGATGATGCTGGTTGAATATAGAAGAATGAGGAATTTATTACAGGGACTAAACACGGGGTGACTGTGTATATATAAGTACATACTTTACTTTAGATACTATATATAGATACACACTTTACTATAGATACCATATATAGATACATACTAGATATATGTACATTATATTCATATAGTGTATATCATATGCTACACTGGAGTTTCAGAGTTGACAGAATCCTGCTGCTGGACGGATGAGCTGCTGGTTCACTTCTGCTGACTGACTGCGTTGTATTATTACAAGGCGTAAAAGGTGAAGTGAAGCGCGATTATTAAGGTGGAAAATCTATAGTTTTTATTCCATTTTAACGCCTCGAATTCTCACTCACTCTCTTTCCATAGGGATGAATTTAAGGACGCTAGAGTGACTTTGTAAAGAATTAGGTTGGCATGCGGCCGGGAATATTGCACATGGGTTCTTCATACAATATATATTTATTCTCCGGACTATTATTATTATTATTATTACTTTCAGAATGTGGAGCATACACATAGCAAACCACATGGTAAAATATATACGAAATAGTAAATTGTATGACAAAACATGCGTCAAAACATACGGGATATACATAGGAATACTTCTCCATGAAATTCCATTTTTTATCCTTTATAATCGCGTGTGTTATAGCTTTTGCTATGTTTAGAAGGTATGTATATGTATGTACATATATGTATTTATTACTTATTGTATATAGTTGAAAATATATGGAGAGAGAAAGAAATAAAGTACTCATGATTGTGTCCTCTGAACGCTCAATCAATGACGAGTAGTTTTCTCAAGCTTTTAACTAAATTCCACATGAACGCCTTCTTTCTTTAATCCACACACACACACGGCAAAGAGGATGAGAATCACATGCCGGCAGACTTTACCCGCTGCTGTCATTTGCGCCTCCAGCACTACTCTTCTGGATACTCTGGAAGGTTTTCTATCATGACAGACATAAGCATACCTATACCTATATATGTTATATGTATATGTATTATGAGTATGTACACTTAACTACGGGGGACCCTGGAGTGTGAAAGTGTGAACGTGTTATGTAAATTGTCGTTTTGTACACGTAACTATAGATAAATCGTCATCCCTGTTGTTGGGATTGGGAAGGAATCTCATCGAGTTTTTGTCCATGTCAATGAAATTTAAATGGGATACTTTACTTTCATTTGTACAAAGTCGATGACGCTGGAAAGTAACGGAAGATTTGGATGTTCAGTGGATGGAAATAACGCTTTTAGGGGCAGAAATTAAATTGTGTACTTTTGTTTTCTGAAGAATTTTTTGACTTATGGAAGTAATTAGGTATTATTAGAATGCTTTGTAAAAACGTAATTATATTATTATTTTTTAAATCCATAAATTAATTTGTGTAAAATCGAATATAAATAGAGCTTCATTCGTAAAACATGAACCTTCATTTATGGAAAAAGAACTTAATTCGAAATTGATTTACAGAAAATAGAACTTTATTTATACAAAAAAAGCTTAATTATTGATTGTTTTCTAGAAGATATAGCCTTGATTCATAGAAAATATAGCTTAATTCATAGAAAATACAGCTTAATTCATGGAAAATATAGCTTAATTCATAGAAAATATGGCTTAATTCATGGAAAATGTAGCTTAATTCATTAAAAATATGGCTTAATTCGTTAAAAATATAGCTTAATTCATGGAAAATATAGCTTAATTCATAAAAAATATAGCTTAATTCATGGAAAATATAGCTTAATTCATAAAAAATATAGCTTAATTTATAGAAACTATAGCTTAATTCATAGAAAATATATCTCGTTTTGTTAAAAAAAAGTACTTGATTTGTGTCAAAAAGCTCACAAAAGCTTTACAGGTTAACGAACAATGAATGGGCTCATCGTCAAATAGTGTTAATATCACAAAGGAAGAATTATCATGCAAATCCTGAGTATCCTTGTGTGTATATTGTGAGCGTTCATTTAATAATAATAAGAATGATTTATCGTAGAACATTATACATAATAACTGCATTGTACAGTCTTTTCTGTTGGTTTATTACACAGGGAGCAACAAAGACACATACTTGAACTTGATAGCCCTTGATGCTCTCTAGGAATGAATGGGAATCTGTTCCAGTGACTTTGTCCTCCCAGAGTGTCATGATGGGAAAAGGTGTGTACTTAAGGCCCTTCATAGGTTATATTACACAAAGGGAGACAGACATGCTTTTTGATTTAATACTTGAGATTCTAAATACAACGGTCGTAACAATAGTGGGAGCATGACTTCTGCCATGTTTTTATCCATATTTCCTTTCCTATACATAATATTCTTATAGCACTATAGATACTTTTGATATTTCTGTACGCAGCAACGGCTTTTTCAAGTGCTCACTTTTTATTATTGAAATATAATAAAGGTTAATCATGTATTTTGTCAACATGTGTGTGTGCGTGTCTTCATGTTTTTTCATATCTCTGGGGTGGCTTGAGCCACAAGCTTTCTTTTGAATTATGACCCACGATATAAATTATTTAAGGATTTTCAATTAGTTTTTTTTAATAATTAAATACGTTTTTCCTTTATTTACAACGCAATACATATGTGTATTTATTTTTGCCTGAAGTTTCTGAATATTCAAAAAATGAATAAATATGCATATTAAATAAATTAATTCGATTTTATTAATAAAAGTTTTATAGGTTTACAATATTTTCGTTTTTTTGTCACAATTAATTTAATGTAAAAACCCTTAATTTAACAATTCCATTTGCAAAAGTGAGGTACACAAAAATTCACTACTAATTAAATTATACACAGTATTGATTAAATGGCAACATATTTTTTAAAATAAATTACACGATAATAACAACTAATTTTAAACATTTAAATTAGCTTGAATTAAATTGGCGATAATTTTCTACTAATAATACAAAAATGATGTTTTAACACAATTACAACATAAATTTCACAACATTATTTCTTGAACCAGCAAAGGCTACGTGAATAACTATTTTCTTAAAAATAATATTGAAATTAAAATTAATTCAATAAGATCATTCATCAACATTCAATTTCAGGAAATAAAAATTATTGTATAAACAAATTAAATAATAATTTAATACACTAATTATTATAAATTATTTTACTAAAATAATAAAAAATACTACAGGATTCCCATATAACTATATTGTAATCACTTTTCTATAGATAGTGAATTATTTTATTTTAAAAACGTTCCTTTACGTATGTGTAGGTATAATTATTGTAAAAACGAACCGGAGATAATTAAATTAGATTAAAGGAATAATATAATTAATGCGACGACCGTTTCGCCATATTGGAAGCAAATTCCCGATACTTGGAAGATAAGATCATGAGGGAGGTGAGAGAAGGGTTATGATGGAGTAAGGGATGTTGATTACCCGGGAAGCCAAAGACATTGGGGTTTGCATGATGATGATGATTATGAGGGAATCCATTAGGGATGAGTGTATTCCCCCCGAGGAAATCCATCGGAGAATACGTAGGAATTGGACCACCGCAAGGCTCCTTGTCTCCCGCATTCCCCCCAAGAGACCCGTCCGTCTGATGCTCCGGCGGACTCCTTTTCGGGGAGTAACTAGCATTTAAGTCATCACTCCGACCGGAGGAATCGCCAGGCGGGACTTTACTACTACTAAATGCATCATCTGACTCGTCATTACTCTCCACCGCTGAGCTTTCATCCCCGTCCTGGGCTTGTCCACAGTTGTGTCTTCCCCTCCGAAAGCTTGAATTACTATTCAATTCCTCCGTATCCGTATCCGTATTATTGCTATTATTGTGGAAATTATTACTGGAGGAATCCTGATTATTCTTGCATTCGTTCCCACACACCTCAATTTCATCTTCATCCGTTTCCGATGACTTTTTAAAATGCTTATTTCTTCCCGCTCCCGGACTGGAATCCCGCATGTCCAGAGCTTTTAAGGAGCCCAAGGGATCACTTTCCTTCTCCGGGGCGAGTAAAGAAGCCACGTCAAATTGCCGCTTCCGGTTACTCAGCACTATGGAAGTATTGCTATTAGTGAGATGAGGGCGGCCGAAGATCATTCCTGGGATTTCGACGGGGGAGCCCAGTGCCATGGCAACGGATGGATGAGGTTGGTGGAGATGGGCGACGGGATGGTGGAGTTGCCAGGCGGGCGGCGGGGACGTTGGTGGCGGACTCGGTGAATCATCATCATCCACGGCCAGGCCCATGTGCCTCCGGACTTTTCGCTGAGCTTTCCTCCTCCGGAAATCTCCTTTGGTAAAGTCATCCACATTTGCGGGATGGATGGCCCAATAGTGACCCTTCCCGTTCGCGGACCTCCCGGCCTTGATAAAGCAATCATTCAAGGAGAGGTTGTGTCGAATGGAATTCCTCCAGCCCGGCCCGCGTGTGCGGAAGTAAGGATAATTGTCTAGGATATAGGCGTAGATATCACTGAGAACAAGTTTCTTGTCCGCGGAACTGAGGATGGCCATGGCAATGAGGCCAATGTAACTATGCTGGGGCTTGGGCTCTTCCGGCGGGCGGCACAGGGCGAGTCGCGGGTCCATGCGGCAGTATGGGCCGTACAGGAACGGTGCGAGTTCTGGACGAAGGCCGGATGGGATCGGGGGGAGGAAGGAGCCGGGCGGGCAGCGGAGTCTCTCCGCCGCCATGGCATATTGATAGAGCTGGGAGAGTCGGTAATGCTCCAGAGCACTGGAAGGTGACAATAATCCTGGAATGCCCATACCCGAATTATTTAGCGGGCCCGACGGCGGACCCTGCACTGAACTCACTAGTGCTACTGCATTTGACACGGAGTTAAATTGCGGCCGTGGCTCTGAATTAGACATTGTTTTTGAAGTTTCTCCAATCTTTTTCCAAGTTTCTAAAACGTTTTCTTCCGTTTCTACACAGTTTGTCTATTGTTTTTTCCAGTTCTTTAACAACTTTTGTCGGGTTTTTCCTCGTTTTGACACACAATTCTCACTTATTTTTTAGCTTTCACAGTGTTCCGGAATTTTCTTGATTAATGTTTCTAATTGCATTTGTGCATTTTTGATTTAATGCAAGCACTTTGGCTTAAGTTTTTGAATTGTCGCCTTGTGTTTTATTGTTAAATTTATCCTTTTCACATGGTTTAAAACACCTTCAATGTTTGTTTATTTTCAAGAATCGCTTTGATTTTTAACGATTTTAAGGAATTTCGAAGCAATTTCGGTATTCTTAGGAGAAACTCGGAGTAAATTTACAATGTTTTGAAGTAACTCTGAAGTTGTGTTTGTGTTTTCGGAAGAAACTCGTAATAACTTTGTAAGATGGGAAAACCGCGTGGGGAGGCAAACTGAGACAATATTGGTACTGTTTTGATCAAAATCTGATACAATTTTGGAGTTCCAACAGTAAAATATTTATGGAAGAACGTTACAGTTGGGAAGGAAATTTTGAATGTTAACTTTTCGGTGGAAATTTTTTAAATATTTTAACGTTTCCGGGGAAATTTGTAAAAATGTTCACGATTTTGAAGAAAAACTGTAATAATGTGGAGTTTGTGGAGCTAAATTGTAACAATGTTAATAATTTCGGAGTAAATATTGTTGTTTGTTTCAAGTTTTAGGTTGAAATGCGGATGCGGAGGTAAAGTGAAGGATGTGAGGACTGCTCGAGACTTTGTTGTTAATTGATGGGTTGAGCTTGGGACTGTGTTTGGATGATGTTGTTGACTGGTTGTGAGGACTGATTGTGAGTGTTTCATTGTATTTTGATTCGAGAGAGAGAGAGAGAGAGAATCTGTGTAAGATTTGTTGGTGTAGTGTAGTCTTTGGCAGGTAAAGAAATATAGTTGAAACGCCCCAATGTTGTTCAAACAGCTGAGGAATATTTGTGAGCAACATGGAGGGCTGGAGTAGGATAATATTTGGACGCAGCTATTGGCTCGATGTATATGGACAATTTGGAAGGTGCCATGGCCAGGCCCGGCCCCCCTCCGTCGAAGCCCAACCAACCAGGCCAGCAACCGAAAAATAAGAGATCCCTCGCATCCAACCCAAACCACATCTTCACAAATCTCGAACAAACAAGGCAAATATCTACTCACATTTCTCAACAACAACTACTACAACACGTTTTACTTTACCTACACACACACATACACACACAACTTTCACCCATGCCACACTTTTACGACTCTCTCGTCCATGTCCAACCACACGTCTCACTTCACATATCTGTAAAAATCCAAGTAGATACATATGCACGATAATGTCCATGTTTGAACGTATATTCATCCCATGTATTTCACAGTATCATGAAATCATGATTGTCCGATTTTTTTCGTTTCCATGTTTTTTCTGGCTCATTTTTTTGTACATAAATGCATGGGCTTTATATCTGTATATGCGTACCTATGCATTTTTTGGTTATGGATCACAATTCTATTCTGCAATCAGGCTATTTGCGATTTTTTTTGGAATTACCTTCAGTTAAATTATTTTTTTTATTTTTTTCAGAATTTACTTTTTTAATAATTTCCACTTTTAGTACTTTTCATTTTTATCGAATTTTTTTTTATTTGTATCGCTTGTATTTACATATTTTTTTAATGTTTTGCTATGTTTATTGTATCAAATCTGTAATATTTTTTAATTTTATTTGTTTTTATGTCGATTTTCTCCAATTTTTAGTGTCTTTTAATCGTCTCACACTTTTTTTTTGGTTTCTTCTATCAAATTTTAATTTGCTTCTTTTATCAAATTTTTCTTGTTTTGCGTTTTATCATATTTTGACCAGTTTGTCAATTTTTGTTTTTGTACAAAGTTTTTTACATTTTTTAATATTATTTTTAATTTTCATCGCATTTTAATTCTTGGCTTCATCAACTTGTATTAGTATTTTCCAACATTTGAAATTAAGCGTTTCTGCACCTTTAGAATTGAAGTGCTATTTAATAATAATTCCTTCTACGAATACCAATAATGGATACACAAATCGTAAAGATTTACATGACAGATAACAAAATTAGTTTTAAGGATAAAAGATAGCAACCGGTACCAAAAATGGAATATTTATACAAAGCAAAAATTAAAAATAGCTATAAAATAAAAGCCCCAACCTTTATCGTTTTAGTATTGTATATACATATAGGTCCTATTTGTTATTAGTGTCAAAAATGTAAATACAATGCTGAAGTGCAGGAAATAATCACTTTGTTTGTAACAAGGGACTTAACCGAAAAGCTGCTCTAATCCTGACAGTCCGATTAGCCTGCTCTAAGGATTAGAGCAGCTTCTTAAATAAACAAACATAAATATTGACAAAGGCCAAAGCAGAGTAAATACTGTAGGTTGAGCTGTAATTATTTTACTAAAGGAAAAATAATTTCTTACAAGTTTGGCACTTTCCGTATAGAATTTTTGTGAATGGGTTAAAAGACACGAAAAATTACTGCGGAGGAACATGTAAGTATACAATAATGGGAGCAATAGGAATACAATACAGGAGCTGTCGTGTACTCTGTAAATTTATTATCTTGATGTAGAAAACATATTTGTAGTCCACAGGATTGAGATTAGTATAAGCAATTGGACAAATATTTTGACATGGGTGCTTTAGCTTGACAATGGAAGGGCTGAGGGGACTATAGAATGTGAGTGTGAATGGGAGTGGAATATATTGTTTGCATGTGGATTTAGCATTTAAGTACCTTACTCTCTATATATACTATGTAAGTACTATTATAGGGAATCTCATATATGAATTTTCGTATTTCTTGTAGATTTGAACGTGAGAATGTGTATCTAATACACTATTTACCAGCTATGAGTAGGTACTAAAAAGTATTTGTTAAAAATACTTTAGAGTGTTCCCATATGTAAAATTACTTGGTAAACTACATACAAAAATGCATGGTAAATTTCATTCAAAAATACATGGTAAATTTCATATAAAAATACATGGTAAACTACATATGAAAATACACATACCTAAAGTAAAAGTTGGAAGGTGCTTTAATAGACTCACCTCAGCATTTGGGCCATATGGGTAATAAAGGGAAGATAATTCCCTTTTTGAAATTTTAAAGATATAAAAAGGTCTACATATACTAACGGTATAGAACTTATATTTATACCTAAAAACGTACTACCATATGTCCAGCATATAGTAGTATGTACACCAATGTATTACATAGTACATACTTATTAGATTTGTTGTATGCAGTGTATGCACTATGTACATATACTATAGTGAAGATGAAGATACATACTATAGTAAGAGTACATATATCTAACCCTAAATGCAACATATTATGTTGCTCCCCATTATAATCTATAATACTTATATAGACTTGTTGGTAATTTAGCTCCGCCGAGGGCGTTGCATATGTTCACAGAATAATATATAAAGCGATAGAGAAAAGATCGAAGGGCTTTATCTCATTGAATAAATGCTGGCAGGGCTGGGTGCGACCATTCTTGACACTTTTCCCTACAGAGACACAGAGGACGATGAGATAATTGTCCACATGGACGGCCATATATAATATACCATATGTACATAAGCATATGTGTACGCACAGCGACTATTAAGCAATTAGTAGTGGTGATTATTATATTAAAGAGGATGGAGAGCTGACACTTTTACATACGCTGGAAATTCGGGTGCAATTCACATACATATATCAGCTCAGCTCAGCAATATTAAGGGAAACTCGAGCCCATGGCAATATGATAAACTTTTAGACATATAATATACGCAAGTAGCTTAACTATTAGGGACTATTATCGACCATGTACTTAAATATGTATAGGCAAAGTATCTATACCTATTATGTGCATATATCAAACAGTATTTTAAATGGAAAAAACAAGTAAAAAATATTATAAAATTATTTGTACATAAGTTCATATATATATATGTATATCTAGTATTTATGTATATATTTTGTAAATAATTATTACGGCCGTTTTTCTCTTTATTGTCTGCAGTTAATAGTTTCTTTGTACACACCATTGGTAAGTATATAGTTCGTATTTTGTATTTCGTTCCCAATATTAAGGGTGCTGGGTCCTCCCGTGTGATAAACAATCTCGCTGGTTTATTATTATCCCGAGCGACACTCATTGACGATATGAAGTATTTACGAATGGAACATTGTATTTTTATATGAACAATTGTCATCATCACAGAGAGAGAGAGAAGCATTTCTGACAACACAGAATATATACACAAGCTGCATGTGTCCTCATATTTCCACGTCGGGTGTATTGTTCAGTTTATCTTTGTACACTATGGAGCGGGCATATAAGTTAAAAGTAAATAAATACTAAATAAAAACAATTTGTGTAAATATGCATCTGTTTTTACATAGGTTTGTATAGTTGATATGAGTTTTCCGGAGAGTATAAAGAACCGTTTAAACTTGTCTCTTTGATTCATAAAACGGGACAAAAGATGCGGAGTGAAGGTATTATTAGCAGCATGGAGATCTATATAATGGACTATTGACAGTATATATGCTACACTTTATGAAGGTACTATATATTTATATAATTATGTTAAGGCAGGGGTAGATATGAACTTACCCCCTTCCTGCTCACACAACTATTTCACTGAGTGTGTTGTTTCCAAGAGCAAAAGTGTTTATATGCTACCTAAAGATATACTATAGGTAACACCTTTAAAGTGCCCTGGTTCAATGATGAAATCTTTTCCTCAATAGCTCTTTATCCCGTGAGAAGTAGTTGTCATTGTCATGGACAACAACAAAACACCCCGTCTAATCAGTCCTGAATGCGGCACAATATATACTTCTTTGGAACTTTGTAGTGTTTATAGTTGTTCTCAGAATTATTAGAAACTTGATCTTATTCCTAATTCCTATACCTTCACATCACAGTAAATATGTTGCTCGCTTGAATCTTTCGGTTTTTTATGCTCCCGGAACTTTAAAGAAAGAGATAAGAAGATAGAAGTTGAATAATTGATAATACCGACCGAGATTATCACTTTTCCCGATGGTGTTCAGAATTAATTTACAGATAAAATGCAATCTCTCCTGCTAATCTTTGTAACGTCCCGCTTGCTCTTTTTTTGTTTTTTTAGCTCAGTAGTCTTTATAGTTTACTCAGTTTACAGAATATTCATAAATTTAAATGACCTCTTGCTTTTCAAGGATTTTAAATATTAAAACGATAAAAATGGGCTGGAAATCAACTTAAATTCATAAAAAAATTTAATTTTTTAAAAATAATGATGAGTTCATTCTTTACGGTTTTTTTTACCAAAGTTTGAAAATTTCGATGTAAAAATGGCATTAATTTCTATACAGTGCATTTATTAAACTTATTATGTGACTAAATGTTTAAGTTAGCAACAGGAAAGCAAATCCAATATTAATTTAATTAACCGATAATTAAAATAAACTTTAGCTGGAATTCCCAACCGGCATATGGCTAATCAGAAGTAATTATACCTTAATACCTATGTAAACTATTCAAATATGAAAAGTCGTGAATTTGGATGTTGTCATGAAACTCATGAATAATAATTTGTGTATTCGTAAAAAATCTCGAGAACATTTACATATATGTATACACTATAGACTACCTAATATACTATATAAGCGTTTGGTTTAAAGCACATACGGAGTAATAGCTATAACTATGGAACTGCTGACAAAATCCCAACCCAATGTTTAGCTGGGCAAAATCCGAAGTAATACATGACACAACTTTAGCCTATAATTTGCTCTATTACCCGTATTAAAAGCACACGCGGGGAAAGAACCACGATCGTATATGGATGATATGGAAGGGGGAAAGTTCGGAGGCTCGGAAGAAGATAAAAGTAATATGGTGGGTTGGAAACAGCAGAGCTTGAAAATGCTGACTGCCATGAGATCTCCCCCTTGGATTATTTTCTTATTAGTCTAATTTGGTGAATAATCCCGCCGAGCATCTCCCCCAAAATTCTATTTACCAGTAACTTGAAACCCATAGGTTTTACACCTTTGACAAAAACGACTCAAAAGAGGAGGCAATTTTTTAATATGTATTTAAAGCAGGAGCGGCAGCAACACAATATCAAATATGATGAACAATAATAAGCTTTCCAAAAAGCTTGTGAGATGTGTAAATGCTGTGTTCACAAAACTCAACATGATATTCGTTGAAAATAATTAAATTACGACGGTCTGCAGTTTTGGAGATAAGCTATCCTGAATTCAAATCTCTCTGTTATTCCAACTTGTATTCGTGTGTATGTACATATGTGTAAATTGTTGGAGCAAAATAAACGCTTGTAATTTTTGATCAAACAGCTTAGCAAAAATACGAATTTATAAAAATTCTTTTGGAGCATTTATAATAGCCTTAATTTAATGCATTTTATGCAAAATATTTATTCAATTTTACTTCATTATATTTTTGCAGAAGCTATAGGTTTTCTGTTAAAATTCATACAATGAGCTTATAGGAATAAGCTCAAGTTTCAATATATTTGCAAGACGTACATAGGCAATATGTCATCGTCATGCAAATATTGATAAAAGCGGAGAGCGAAATTGGACAGAATTCTGAGAAGAAAGGATTTGCAAAGAAAGCTGTGAGTAACATAAAAATAAAGCAAAGCTTCTATGGAGTTTACGTACTCCAAGAGCAGCTTTTCCATGCGTTATTTACAAAAAGTGTGTATTTTTCTTATACACTTATCTATTTCATGCACCTATCTATTTTTTGTGTGTATATATATATACATATATGTTTTATACACCTTCATACTTTCCTAATGCGATTTTCCATGAATTCGTCCGAAAGATTTTCTGGAGCAACAACGCTAAACAAGTTACCCGTATATACGCGACAATACTCAGGTCTGGTACATATAAGAACATCACGTGTGTATCTTCTACATACGAGTAAATAAGAGCAATTTTTCTATGCTCCTGAATACAAATATGTGGGTATACTACAGTATTTACCCCCACACACATTCAGTATAGTTTCTCTGGAGTTGGAGTGAAACTGGAAGAAACACGGAAGATTTGGCTTGTGTCAAAGGGAAAAGAAGTCATGAAAGTGAGGAGACACTGGGGACATGAAAGAAGAGCATTGTCGAAACACACGGGCTTCAATAAGACGACGACTCTCATGAGATCATAAAAGTTTTCTTTTCCAGAGAGCTTGATACCCAAAACTCTGCTGTATCTACTAGTTTTTACCAAAGATTTCCGTTTCCAACGTTTTTCTCTCCAGCTACGTGCCTCATCCGTCCTTCTATAGAAAAGTTCTAATGCCCGGCAACGTGATTTCTTTTGTTGGCTGGTACACATTCACTGCGGGGGTACTATATAGTTTCCTCGAAGATATAAGTATAATATAACTAAGATGGTCAGAGTAAGAGTAAATAGTATAGAACATATTGGACAAGCGAGATAGAATGAAAGCTTTTCGGTATATCTGTACATAGATAAACTTTATATCTTATTTTAGATTAACAATTTTGCTGTTTTGACAGCAGTTTTGGATGATTTGGGAATTTTTTGGAAAAATTGACGTACATTTGTAAGCTGACAAATACTGCAGATATACATAATCATACTTATATAATACTTGTATATACTAATACAATACTTGAATACACTAGTAATTTACTTAATTAAACATACTAGTACAATCCTCAAATACACTAGTACAGTGGGTTGGGCGAGATTATAGATATGCCCTCGCGCGCGCTGTAACTTCTCGTGCTTTAGACATAGGGGATTA